>PTFA01001032.1:3646-22378 GCA_003342895.1 Casuarius casuarius | reverse complement strand
TATTTTTCCCCATTGTTTTGGCGTCTTCCCTCTCGGAGTCGGTGACACAGGTGCGCAGACTGTGTGTGGTTCCCTTATTTTCCCAGCCTGAACGAGCTCTGAGGCACTATTTTTTATTAAACTAAGTAAAGATTCGTTACTTTTCCCATGCTCGGCCTAAGGCTTCAGCAAATCTAGCTACTCATGCTAAGCAAGTTTTATATAAGTTGTGCTAAGCAGCCATTTCTAGACAGTTTCAATTCACTATTCTTTAACATTTGGTTATTTGGAAAAGTAAACTAGAAAAACATTTATTATATAATCCATTCATAGCTTCTTTAAAATACATCAAAAGAAAACAATTTTAAGTTTTCTCAGTTCTTAATCATTAAGGACAATAGGCAAAATGGGTGTCTCAGCTACTTCGAATTTTGCAATATGGGGAAAAAATTATAGTGCCACTATATTCCTCAGGATATAAAATCATATTTTGTGCAATCATTGTTTTTAATAAAGTTGTATCTATCATCTTGTAGCATTTTGAAATTATCAGATCTTTGCATGTTTTTGTTTTACATCTCACTCTCATGCCTGAGAAGCCCCTCTTAGTACACCCAATTTTATCGAATCAGTAATTTCCAACCAAACATACAATTAAGCAATACCCAGACACACGTTACTCCAACAGACCTTCTGTACCTTCTCAATCTAACCATAATATTTAATAAAAGCTCCACTGTTTAAAAAAAAAAAAAAAAAAAAAAAAGGCAGGTAAGCACAAAGCAGTTACTTTAGAACCAGCGGCTGACCAATTTACTGCATTCTTTACAATAACATGATCAAAAAAGCAATGTTTTCTAGTTTGCCAGTTTAAATATGTGCAGTTGCTTAAGTCTCTCCTTTCTATGGATATAAAAACAGACAAATCTAATAATGCCTTAAGTAAATACTGACTACAAAATTCTCACTAACCATATTGTTTGGACGGCTAGAAACTGCCAGGACCTACATATGGATCACATCTCTTTTGTGCATCTTTCTCATGAACTTAAATACCTGTGAACAGAACATAAAAAGATTTTTTTGATCAGAATGTAAACATTTTTCTCATATGTGTAAACATACACATAAACCACAATCATATATATTACATATATCATTTGATCTTCTTGTCTCCTCATTGACTAAAAGGCTGTTCAATTAAGAATCTAAAGACTATGGGGGAAGGAGAGCAGGAGCTTCATATTTAGGAAGTGCCTTAAACATTGAGTCTCCCCTCACTCTCTGGGGCTGAGTATCGGAGATTATTGCTGTGATTCAAAAAGCAAATTCATGTTTAATACAAAACATGCAAGCAGTCTCAATGGATTAGTCACATGTCTAAGTGAATTGAACTTAAGAGATTGATTTTGAAGAGGCCCTAGAAGAACTCTCTCAAATAGTATTAGGGATTCTTAGCTCATTTAACTTCCAGTGACTCGTTACTATTTTTTCTTCTGTTGAACTCAAACTAGCCCTATATACTTTTAGTCTTTTCTTTCAAAAAAAGTGTGTTACTGAGATGTTCTTTTGCACTCACAGAACACACACATTTCAAAGCATTCTCAGCTAACAATTATCTTGATTTTTTCAATTTCATCACCATGAAGCAACTGTACCACATCTGTTTACTTTAGTCAACTGAAACAAACATCATTCAGAAATGAGCTTTCATAAGAAAGTTAAACTTGCCATGACTTTGGCTCTCTAAAATGGAGATAATTAATGCTCTAGAGTTCCATATCTTCAGTGTGCCATGCAAACATTGTTTTGCACATGCCAAAACTAGAGATATGGGGTATTTACACCCTCAATAGAAATTCTGCAGTCTTCTCCTACAACATCCAATATCACATTGAGGTAGGCAATATTCCATTCCTCAGTATCCTGAAAAGGATACATAAATGTATTAATAACTAATAAAAACTACACAATTCTATTTAATAGTCCCACTCAAAAGATATATGCCTGATCTAATGCTTCAAGATACTTTAGAAAAATACAAATTTAAGCACTTTAGGAGACTGCTGAAGTTATCTGAAAAATTCTCAGTAGGATTTGGATCAGGTCCTAACAATGCGAGACGCTCAGAGGCAAATACATAGGTCAATATGTACTTGGATAACACACATCAATCCTAAAAGGGACTAAAACTACATCCACAAAAGAAATAGGTGCAGACAAAATCTTTTATGACTAAATAGTTGGAAGTCAATAACTTTCACAAAGCATGCCTATCACAGAATGGTAGAGGTTGGAAAGGACCTCTGGAGACCATCTAGTCCAACCCCCCTGCTCAAGCAGGGTCACCTAGAGCACGTTGCCCAGGATTGCGTCCAGACGGCTTTTGAATATCTCCAAGGAAAGGGACGCCACAACCTCTCCGGGCATCCTGGTCCAGTGCTCAGTCACCCTCACAGGAAAGAAGTTTTTCCTCACATTCAGATGGAATTTCCTGTGTTTCAGTTTGTGCCCGTTGCCTCTTGTTCTATTGCTGGGCACCCCTGAAAAGAGCCTGGCCCCATCCTCTCTACGCCCTCCCTTCAGATACTTATACACACTGATAAGATCCCCCCTCAGCCTTCTCTTCTCCAGGCTGAACAGTCCCAGCTCTCTCAGCCTTTCCTCACAGGAGAGATGCTCCAGGCCCTTAATGATCTTAGTAGCCCTCCGCTGGACTCGCTCCAGTAGCTCCATGTCTCTCTGGTATTGGGGAGCCCAGAACTGGACACAGTACTCCAGATGCGGCCTCACCAGGGCTGAGTAGAGGGGGAGGATCACCTCCCTCGACCTGCTGGCAATGCTCTGCCTAATGCAGCCCAGGATGCCATTGGCCTTCTTGGCCACAAGGGCACATTGCTGGCTCCTGTTCAGCTTGTTGTCCACCAGGACCCCCAGGTCCTTCTCCGCAGAGCTGCTTTCCAGCAGGTCAGCCCCCAGCCTGTACTGGTGCATGGGGTTATTCCTCCCTAGGTGCAGGGCTTTGCACTTCCCTTTGTTGAACTCCATGAGGTTCCTCTCTGCCCACCTCCAGCCTGTCGAGGTCCCTCTGAATGGCAGCACAGCCCTCTGGTGGATCAGCCACTCCTCCCAGTTTTGTATCATCAGCAAACTTGCTGAGGGTGCACTCCGTCCCTTCAGCCAGGTCATTGATGACCAAGTTGAACAATACTGCACCCAGGATTGACCCGGGGGGGGGGGGGAAGGGGAAGGGAACGCCACTAGCTACAGGCCTCCAACTAGACTTTGCGCCACAGAGCACAGCCCTCTGAGCTCTGCCTTTCAGCCACTTCTCAACCCGCCTCACTGTCTGCTCATCTATCCCRCACTCCCTGAGCTTGCCTATGGGGATGTTATGGGAGACGGCATCAAAAGCCTTCCTGAAGTCAAGGTAGACAACATCCACTGCTYTCCCTGCCTCATCTACCCAGCTAGTCATCCCATCACAGAAGGCCATCAGGATCATTAAGCATGATTTCCCCTTGGTGAATCCACGCTGACTACTCCTGATCACCTTCTTGTCCTTCACATGCTTAGAGATGACATCCAGGATGAGCTGTTCCATCGCTCTTCCGGGGATCGAGGTGAGGCTGACTGTGGCCTGTAGTTCCCCAGATCCTCCTCCTTGCCCTTTTGGAAGGCCAGAGTGACATTTGCTTTCTGCCAGTCCTCAGGCACCTCTCCTGTTCTCCATGTCCTTTCAAAGATGATTGGGAGTGGCCTAGCAATGATGTCGGCCAGCTCCCTCAGCACTCGTGGGTGCATCCCATCAGGGCCCGCGGACTTGTGGACGTCCAGTTTGCCTAAATGATCTCTAACCCAATTCTCCTCAACCAAGGGGAAGTCTTCCTTTCTCCCAACTTTCTCCATGGTCTCTAGGGTCTGTGGTTCCTGAGGGCCAGTCTGAGCAGTAAAGACTGAAGCAAAGGCGGCATTCAGTAACTCTGCCTTCTCTGTATCATTCGTCACCAGGGACCCTGTCCCATTCGGCAGCGGGCCCACATTCTCCCTAGTCTTCCTTTTGTTACTGATGTGTTTATAGAAGCCCTTCTTGCGCTCTTGACATCCCTTGCCAGATTCAATTCCAGATGGACCTTGGCCTTCCTAGTCACATCCCTGCATACTCGGACCACATTCCTGTAATGCTCCCAAGCGGCCTGTCCCTGCTTCCACCTTCTGTGCACTTCCTTCTTCTGTTTGAGTGTTGCCAGGAGCTCCTTGTTCATCCACGCAGGTCTCCTGTCCCCTTTGCTCGACTTCCTGCTCCTTGGGATGCACCGATCTTGAGCTTGGAGGAGGTGATCCTTGAACATGAACCAGCTCTCTTGGACCCCTCTTCCTTCTAGGGCCCTATCCCATGGCATTCTTCCAAGCAGGTCCCTGAAGAGGCCAAAGYTWGCTCTCCTCAAGTCCAGGGTTGCGATCCTACTTATTGCCCTGCTTCCTCCTCGCGGGATCCTGAACGCCACCATTTCATGGTCGCTGCAGCCAAGGCTGCCCCCAACCTTCACATTTCCAACCAGCCCTTCCTTGTTTGTTAGTACAAGGTCTAGCAGCGCACCTCTCCTCATTAGCCCCTCTATCACCTGTGTCAGGAAGTTATCATCAATGCTCTCCAGGAACCTCCCGGATTGCTTGTGCCTTGCTGTGTTTTTTCCTCCAGCAGATATCAGGGTGGTTCAAGTCCCCCACAAGAACCAGGGCCTGCGATCGTGAGGCTACTTCCAGCTGTCTGTAGAAGGCCTCGTCTACTTCCAGCTGTCTGTAGAAGGCCTCGTCTACTTCCTCTTCCTGATCAGGTGGCCTGTAGCAAACACCTACAACAGTGTCACCCATGTTAGTCTGCCCTTTAATCCTTACCCATAAGCTCTCAACATGCTCATCATCCACCCCTAGGCAGAGGTCCATACATTCCAGTTCCTTTCTCACTGGAAGGGCAACTCCCCCACCTCACCTTCCTGGCCTGTCCTTCCTAAAAAAGCCTGTAGCCATGCATGGCAGCATTCCAGTCATGTGAGCTATCCCACCATGTCTCTGTAATTGCAATGAGATCATAGCCATACAACCGCACACAGAGCTCTAATTCCTCCTGTTTATTCCCCATGCCGTGTGCATTTGTGTACAGGCACTTAAGAGAGGTATTCGAGCCTGCTGATTTCCCAGGAGGGGAGCAAGGGGATTCCCCATAGTCTTGTCTCGTAAGTAATTCCCTAGCTGCATGCAATTGCTGGAGGTAATCCCACTTGAGCCCCGTTTTGCTGCCTGCATGGTCTCAATAACTCTCCCTTTCCCCCATCTTTCCTAGTTTTAACCCTTCTTACCATGTTGGCCAGCCTGTTGGCAAAGATGCTTGTATCCCATTTAGTGAGGTGGATCCCATCTCTCCCAATCAGTTGTCAATCTTCAGTGTCTCATGGTCATAGAAACCAAAACCCTGTTGCCGACACCAGCAGCACAGCCAGTTGTTTACTTGGAGTATCCGTCTACTCCTCCTCCTCCCATCCTTCCCCCTCACTGACAGGATTGAGGGGGGAAAAACCATTTGGGCCCCTAGACCCCTGACCACCATCCCCAGAGCTCTGAAGTCCCCTTTGATACTTTACAAGTTGCCCTTAGCAGTATCGTTGGTGCCGATGTAGAAGAGCAGCAGGGGGTAATAGTTGGACGGGTAGAAGAGCAGCAGGGGGTAATAGTTGGACGGGTAGAAGAGCAGCAGGGGGTAGTAGTTGGACGGGTAGAAGAGTAGTCTTCGGTAGTCTTTCCTTGACATCTCGAATCCAAGCCCCCAGCAGGCAAATCTCTCTAGACAAGAGGTCAGGTCAGCAGATGAGTGCCTCTGTCCCCTGCAGCACAGAGTCACCCACAACAATCACTCTCCACTTCTTCCAGGTGTTCCTGCCTGGCACAGGGTCCATTGGCTCAGTTGCTTCACTTGAAGCCATGCCCAGCTCTTCCTCAGTTTGGAAGACACTGAACCTGTTCATCAGCTGCAAGGTTTCAGGAAGAGCAAGAACCTTTTCATGAGAGAAGTGACCAGTTTCTAGGCTTCGTGTTTTACAGGGCTTGACTTACTGTTCCATGTGGCACAGAGCCCACCTGCCTCTCCACTGCTATGGGGGGTTAAGACTCTTGAAGCTGTAGAGTCTCTGAGAATATCCTCTCTCTCTCACTCATCTTCTCAGATGCTACGCAACCTGCTTACCTCCTCCCATAACTCCTTTATCTGGCAACATAACTCATCAACAACAGCACACCTTCTGCAGAAAAGACAACTGTCAACCCCAGCCTCACAGAGAGACCCCAGGCACTCTCCGCAGCACTGCATCCACTGTCAGAAGGTCTGTCTGGGTAGAAGCCTCCAACATGACAGATGCAGCAACTCCAATGGCTGCTGGAGAATGCACTCTGCAGCATGTCATAACCATATTGAAGAAGTGTATAATACTATGACAGGAAAGGAGAACCCCTTCTTTACACCCTTCTGCACAAACTGCTACATCTATTCACTGCCACTGTTAGCTGTGCTCTAGGCCTGGCTCTTATGTAGCCTCTCCCTAGCACTGGCTAACAGGGTGCTTGACCCACCCTAATCAAGGGTCAGCTGGAACAAAGGCCCCCAACTCCCTCTGATCAGGGGCAGCCAACAGAGCTCGTTAGCAGCAGCTACACCTTGCTAGAGCTTCCCAGGAGAAGTTAAGGCCTCCTGTAGCTGTCCTTGCCTAGCTCTCCTTACCTGTCTGCAGCAAGCATCCTCTTGTTCCTCAGAGGGTCCCCACAACGCCCCCACAACTTCCAACAAGGTTCTCAGAGGGTCTAAGCAGAGCCCAGACACTGCTGTGCAAACTGCTGCGTCTGTTAGCTGTGCTCTAGACCTGGCTCTTATATTATATGCATTTTAATTCCTTATATAGTGATACTACACAGTATGAAAATGCTTAAYGGTAACTTATCTGTGCAATCTTAACATTTTCTCTGAAAAATATAAAACCTAAAATCATTACATCAGTTCAGAGACATTTTTAGTCATAGTGAAATGCAGTGCAATAAGGCACTTCAGAAGAAATCTAGTAATTTCATGGGATTTTAGCTGTTTTTCTACAGAAAAAAAGCTGTTTTGTCTACAAAATCTCCCTATTAAAAGCCCTGCATGTCACTTCTGCTGTATTTTACATTTACCCACTAAGTACAATTTTAATCTTGGGTGATACAGCATGTATCAGTACAACTCAGATCAAAGCTATTCCCTGAAACTGAAGAGAAAGAGATTACGTTTTATTATAAGAGCAATCATTAGCACCACTAGGGAAAACATTACCAGCTTCTCAGAGCAGCAGAAATGCAAGCAAAACTAGGAAGGCCTCAGTTCAGGAAAGTCTCCCTATTGAGAGTACAGAACTTAAACATGTACTTAAGCGCGCGCGCGCGCACACACACACTCTCTCTGAAAGAATGGAAATGTAGTACATGCTTAAAATTATGCAAGGACAGACTTCTTTCTGACTTGCACTGACAGTCTTACTCAAGTTTGGGGAGAGGGCTGCTGTCAGGCTGAAATCCCTGCTGCAACAGAATTAAGGCTAAGAAACATGGTGACATGTGGCAGTTGTGCAGGTGATAAAGAAAGAACATCCAAGGTGAAGGAAGAAATAATATAGCCTTTCAAAGCCTTCAGTTTTCATTTCTTTGCTTGTGAGATTTTATGTCAGGAATGTTATGTGTGCGGAAACCAGAACTGCTGTACAAAAGAGTAACTTTATGTACAAAGTTCAAATTTTTGTCTGAAGAAAAACTCTGACTGCAGTGGCCATTTCACAAAAACACACTCCTGAGTTTTCTGGGTATTTTTGCAAAGAAGCTGCATTTATGAAAGGATTTGATTCCAGATAGCACTTTTTTTTTTTTTTTTTTTTTTTTTTTAACAAAAGCTTTGGCTCTGATGCATTCATGTGACATAAAGAGTATCTGAGATGAAAGAAATAATTAATATGACGAGCATTACCAAAGACAAATTAAACAAAATAACAAAAATCACTTCTCAATTTAACTTGTGAAACAAGCCAATTTCTTAATTGTTCATAATCAATTTGTCAGTCATTTTAGCAACTGAAGCCAGTGACATTGGTGCTTTACTATTAACATTATAAAGTCTATTTGGATATAGGCTATATCTATGGTATATCAGGAACAGTAATTTTCACCCAGATGTCCAGATGACATTGCATCAATAGAAAAACAGAACCTCAGACACTTATCTAAGAAAGTTTAAAAACTTTCCAAGTTACCTTTAAAAGTTCTGGCAATTATGACCTTAACATAAATAATCATCTTTGCAAACTATTCTTTTGTGCAGTGCTTCTCTGAATTAATTTCTTGAGTCACCTGCATTGTCCTTGTCTCACAAAGCGTTGTAATTAAATATAAAAGCAATTGCAAATGCATACAGCACAGTATAATACTTAAAACAAACATTCATCTTTCTATCTTAAAATTATTTTCTATAAAATTCTATATGGCATATTTTCAGAACACTTGATCTCTTAGGATATTTCCTAATTCATAAAGATTTAATCCGCATTGATAACTGTCATTTAACCATAAAATGCAATGTTATAAGTACACATGAGAAATTCTAGTAATATCCTTAAATCACAAGAGTAAAATTTGAATTTTGTTAGCTGACAAATTCCAAAACATGTATTTATAGCTGTGTTCCTTTTCCTATTTTTGTTTTTATTCCATGTAATGCAGGTTTTACAACCGTGCCCCTCCTCCTAAATCCCGCATCTTCTGTCATCCTTTTGATCAGAGAAAAGCAAACAACACTGCAAGGTTGTGACCGCAAGGCAGGCAAGAGAGGGTCGTATACCGGCGGAGAGAGACGCTCAAGGTTCATAAGGGGTTAAACAGGATAGATTTAATAAAGGACTTGCGTTCCAAGCTGCACGGGGAGCCCCGGGAACCGCGAGGAGGGGTCGCCGATGGGAGGCTGCTGGAGGCACGGGTCGGACGCGCGGGTCGGACGCGCAGGTCGGACGCCCAGGCGGGACTCGACTTGTTCCTAAGGGCCCCTTAAATCTACTAGAACTATTTCCTTATCTCAGCTGTGCTAGCCTTGAGAAACTACTGTCTGGGAAGCAGCTAGACATTGTTGACAAAATGGAATATGCATGCCTGGCCCAGATGGGAATTTGGTCAGTGTGTAGTTTCACAGGCTGGGCCTGCTACCACGTACTCTGCCAGTCACTGACTCCTTGCCAGATCTTCCGCACTACAAAGGTCATCTCTTATGCTCTCTCCCTGTATCATAATGCCATTAATGTGTTGGATTTCACAGGTCAGAATACTAGCTTTTAATTAATTTTACACTGTAAAAATCAAGGCCACATCATGCTTCAGTGAGAGATTTGTTAATATAAAGCTAAAACTCATTTTGCAGAACAGGAAAGATCTATTCAAAAAAATCAATCACGTAGATAGCAAACTAAAGAACTGTAGCACAGCAGTATTTCTCACTAATTTTGATGGCCCAAGTGCATGCACACATGAAACTTTCACTAAAAATGCAGCAATGCAATCCACTCTAGGAGCTGTGCCTTTAGCTGGCGTTATTTTTAAATGGAAATTCTATAGGATACTTACCTTTTTGTAGTAGGATAAATCTAATGTCTACAGCACTCTGTTTTCTATAAAATGCATTTTGTAAAAAGCAAACACCAATTGTTCTATCACAAATAGTCTGTTATGACAAATTAATTATGCCATTTCCTTTCCTGCTGTATTTTGCCCCAAATGGCAGGTAACTGTATTCATCCTCTTTTTCTGAATTAATGAAAATAGATTAAATGAATAAACACATAAAAGCTATCTCTAAATTAAAAATCCAGTCAAGAAGATTCTCCCTAGAACTGCCTTCAAATATAATACACATGAAAAACAAAAACATTAGTTGCTCAAGTTCAACATCTGGTGGGCAAGGATCAATTTCCTCAGAATATTTTTTGCCCAAGAACATTTCTATCAGTGTCTCCCCATTTCTTCCACCCATAACTTCCCCCACCAATGATTTGGTACCAGAGGTTACTGCTTCCTTTCCTCTAAATCCCACTGAGCTGTACACCCAGACATCTGCCATATTATTTTTTCAGTCTGCAGACTCTTCCCCCAGTCTCTATTCCTTTCACTAGCATTTCTCCTTTGTTATCCATTTATTTTTCTTTAAAATAATCATACAGCTTTTATTCTACCTTATGATCTATTGCTTTTTTCCTCCCCAGCCATTTATTCCCCGTTTCCAATATTTTCTAGAACTTTGTCTCCTTATCCGTAGCACCTGGCATCTCTTACATGCTGATTGTTGCATTTCTCACTTTGGTCTTTTGACCTCTCTCCTCAGCCTCCCAACCTAATGAGAGCAAAACTCCATGGGATAAGAAATCCTTGTCCTCTCTCTTTGACCAGTCAGCACTTCAAAACTGCATATTATTGAAGTCTCTTTTCTTTGGGGATGTTGCTCACACAACAGTAATCTTAATTAATATTAAAGACCAAAGAAAACATAACATCAAAGCAAACAAAAAAAAAAAAAAGACCTGCAAATAGCCTATAAATATACACATCTAATAAGTTAGCACAGAAGGCATTATCTGCCAGATTAAAAACAAAAACAAACCCCAAAACTTTATTTCTTGGAAGAGATCCTGTTTTTCTGTGCCCCATTTTGGTTTTGCTCTCCACCGTCAGGGAACAGCAAGAGTGGCTGCTCCTCAAGGGCAGGGGAGCCAGGAGCCGAGGGTGACAGCGAGGCAGGCAGGGGCAGTGCCCTCATCGACAGGGCACAGTCCCACAGTACCCAAGCAAGAAGAGCAGAGCAGGTCCAGTGACAGTAACCAGGGTCAGCCACAGTCCAGTGATGGCCAGGCAAGTCTGTAGTGTCAAGTGATAAAATAATCTGTTCTCTTTTGTTCATTTGCGGGCACCGGTAATGAGCAGCAGGAGTCATATTTCTTAGTTGCTAAGTTTTATTGCTAGCAATAAGGTGCCCCTTGGCTGGGAGCACAAGAAGGACCCCGAACAGTTCTTTGTTACATCTTATAAGTGAAGGTAAATTGTTATATATTTGATACTTTATTTACATAACAAATCAGAACTATCCACGATTCTTAGTTCTACCAGTCCCCCTGCTGTGTTACAGTACGAGATAGTTCTGCACCAGCCTTAAATGGTCCATCTTATAATTATTCATTAGCTGATTTTGCACCTCTTCTGGTGTTACCTTTGAACAACTTTTGTACTGCTGGCTGGATTACACTGGCTTCTTTGCAGTTCTTCAACTTTGTACGAAAAACAGGGCTAAGGCAAGGTCAGATAAGATGTTCTGCTTGCAGGGAGCGTGGCCTTGCATGTTCTTTCTGCAAAACTAGAGTATAGTGGAAATTTCCTTAACACAAGGCAGGGCCAAGGTCAAGCCAGGAAGCCAAGTCAGTGGGTCTGGGTCAGTGAGGGACACGGCCAGGTACAGCATACCTACAGCATAGCTCAGGCAAGGCCCAAGGGCGAGGGTCTGAGCTAAAATGCAGCTCCTGAGAGAAGGGGGGGAGCCCCCACCAAAGCTTCTCCCAGCTCTTTCTAACACCTTAGCCATGTTCCCAGCAGTCTGATCCCAGATTACATGTCTGCACCATATCAGAGTTCCCCTTTAGCACAGGCAGCCAGATCCCTGGTCGGGGGGGGGGGGGGGGGGGGGAAGAGTTTGACAAGCCTGTTGATGCTCTCAGGGCCTTGACATCCACAAAGCAACAGCTATGTCCAATGTGTCTTCTTATAAAAACACCCCCCCCAAACCAGTATCTTTCATTACTTTCTAAATTAGTTTTACACAGTTATATGGATACACAATAGAATGGATTTGCTGTTTTCTCTAGACAATAAACCATTGGGGACTGTAGCTGTCTTTCAAAGAATGCAGAAACTGGTAGAGCAATTGATTTTCCATATACTATTTTGTCTGACTGTATTTAGATTTAGGTCCCTTCCAACCTAAAATATTCTATGATTCTATAAGAAGAAATATGTTTGTGTTGCCCTAGTTTACCTAGGAGCACTTGTGCATTCTTCCTATACTGGGGATGTACATTATCCAACATTTCCTGAAAAATGGGGTTGGGGTCCTCAGGAGTCTCGAAGGGCTTTCCCACGTCTGTCTCATTTTGTTCTGGAAGAACAAGAGGTTTTTTGCTTCTTTCCTAATCACTGTTTCATGCATGCCAAGTACTTTCGAAGAGCAAAAGTATACACCTTAGCTTTTTCATATGCCATCAAGCCTGGTTTTTGGAGAATGCCCTAATTTTGGCATCCAAAGAGTGGACGTGTCAGCCCTAATGTCTTCCCTGGATAATGGCAGCACCCTTAGCTGCTCCAGCTGTGTAAGGGTGAGGCGGGGGCACCGCCTGGACTCCCAGCAGGGACGGATACGCAAACACAAGGCATACGATGGTCGATATGGAGCATTTATTACCTCTGCATCTGAACGGGGGTTCCCCGGCATTTTCCCAATGGAGGCAATAGTGGAGTGGGGGATCCCTGGCACCGCTGAGCATTGGTCCAGGGTGAGGAACACCCTGGGGTGGGCACTAGATGAAGTTTTTATGTACCATACACATGCGCAGTAGGCATGTTGAGCTCATTATTATTCTCAAATCAAAGCCCAGGTGCAGCGCCACCCTGGCACAGGCTCGACTACGTGACTATGGGTCCACATGCCCTGTTGATGCTCCTTTTCCCACGGAACGGTCTGGCTAGCTTCCATCGTCTATCTCCTCGACATTCTTCCGCACTTTCCCTAACAGACCCATGCACGAAACACAACAGAAAAGCACAGTTCCTACCACCAGAATTAACATCAAAATTATTAAAACACGCTTAGTCCACACTCCTAGATCTGTTATCCATGACCACAACCACGACCAATCTGTTGCTAGGCTATTAAGCAGAGGCTGCTTTTGGGCTATCCGATGGAAGGTACATACATGTCGTTGAATGACATTTACATCATATTCATTTTGTTTTGATTTGTTTGCATAGAAACAATAGGTGGTGAGGTGGTGTTTACCAGCACACACACTCCTCCCTATGTGGCCAATAGCTAATCTAAAGCCCATCGATTTTGGACGGCTAATTGAGAGAGTTCACTTCTATTTGTAGATCTTTTGAGGCATCTATAGTAGCATTTTGAATGATTTCAAGGGTGGCAGAGATATTGACAATAGCTTTTTCTAACTCGGCCATGCCTAGACCTGGAAACAGTGAACACACGAATTGATAGAATTTTTTAGGTCTTTTCACTATGGGGTTAGAGGTGTCCCTTTTTCTGTGTATTGGATAGTAATTGTGCAAAAAGCCTAGTGTTAATTTTTTTACTTGATAGGCATAAGGGGCCAGGCGTCCAATGGTACAGGTGTCGGCCCATCGTGGTGGTAAACTTTTGTAGGTGTTGGTTCCACATAACCAGAACCACCCAGATTTTAAAATAGTAGGTTTCCCTACTAGGATGGCCTTTTTTCTGTGCCCTGTAGGGCAGGAGGTAAAATCAATCTCAGTGGTATTTTTACATTTTGATAATTCCCATTTGCCTAGATATATTATTTGAAAAGGGTTTGCACCTATACACCAGCTACTATAGATCCAAATGCACATGGTCCAGTTGCTATTATCATGACTAAGTCGACCATTACTCCCCAAGATATATGTGCCATTTGAGGGAGAAATATTATAGTATCTTTGACAGTTTGTACCATTTATGCTCCAAGTAAGGTTCCAAGTGGGCAATTTCTCTAGCTCAGTGTTATTTAAAATTACTGAGTTATTCTTACAAGTCCATGCAGTTTTTAAGTCAGAATTATTGCTGGCCCTTGAACAGTCCAATTGAAACTTTGCTTGCATATAATTATACTGTAGTGTGTAGTTACAGTTAGTTGTTTCTCCTACCTAAATCGTAAGGTTTCCCTGAGGCATGTTGACACACCATGGAGCTTTATCATATGAATGTGCCTTAAAGGGTTGCTGCTGAAAATCTGGCACCCTGGGGTGTAAACATGTCAAATTCGACTGATACCAGGCCAAACCAGAAACAGGCTCTGCTAGCCAACCAAAATCAGTGTCCAGGGATTGAGGGTAGTGTAGGCAGTACCAACATTCTGATTCATTCCCCACTTGAGAGACCCTGTTTATAAATTATACAATATGATTATTTTCTCAGCCCAGAGTTAAACCTGTAATAGTTATAAAAAACAGAAATGACCTAAAAAAAAAAAAAATCACATTTAAACACATAGCACAAAATAATTACAAAGTGTAACAAATAAACACAGTTTTCCTTGAACAGGTTTTCCTGCTGTTGCACAGGTATTCTCTCTTCTTCAGTAGATGCTCAAGGAACTGGAGTGTCCTTCGAGGAGGTTGCAGTGCTGGGAGCCGCCTTTACTTGGGAGTGATGAATCCAGGTTTCTTTACCTGCAACCTTAAGAGCAGAATAAGGGCATAATAACACTTGTACAGGGCCCTCCCATTTTGGTTGTAGCATGTTTTTGGCCTTATGAGTTTTTACCATAACATAATCACCCAGTCGATACAGATGAAGGTAATCTCCTAAAGGCAGAGGTTGGGTAATTATACTTTTATAATTTTTTTATTTTTTAAAACTATTCTGTAGATACATTACATATTGGGTAACAGCTTCATCTCCTGCCAAAAGGCTTGTATGTGCCAGGATAAAAGTCCCAGGGATTCTATCTGGTCTACCAAACAGAATTTCAAAAGGGGTCAACCCATGGCTTGGGCCCGGGCATCGTCTTAATTCCCATAACGCTAATGGCAATGCTTCTGTCCACTTTAATTGAATCTCCCAACAAATTTTAGCTAACTTTGTTTTTAGTGTATGCTTCATCCTTTTTACCTGCCCTGAAGATTGAGGATGATAAGGTGTATGTAGTCTTATTTGACTTCTCAATGTTTCATATATTGCTTTTAGTATTTCAGCAGTAAAATGAGCTCCTTTATCAGAATCTATTTCCTCTGGTACCCCAAAGCGTGGTATGATATCTTTCAATGAGGCTTTTACTACCACTTGGGCTGTAGCCTTCCTGACTGGGAATGCTTCCACCCAATGGGATAATTGGTCAACTATGACTAGCAGCTGTTTCTGCCCTTCTCTCAGGGGCATGTCTGYGAAGTCTATTTGTAATTTTAGAAACAGCATCCAAGCCCAAGGGTGCCCTCCTTTTATTTTAGCTTCTATCTTTGATTTAGCGTTGTACTCTGTGCAAGCTAAACACCCTTTCGTTATTTGTAAGATTGCTTAAGTCAAACCTGGTGCTGCCCATGACTGGGAAATTTGGTTCTCTAAATAAGACATTCCCCCGTGTGCCTGTCCATGGAGTTCTCTTACTAGCAATATCAACATAATCTTAGGGAGCAATGGTTTTCCCTGCAAAAACCATATTCTTTTTTTTTTTTTTGTTCCGCTCCCAAACGCTTCCATCCTTCCACCTCTTCTTTAGGTGTTTCTTGGTGTTCTTTCTCCAATTCTTCTGCAGTCTCAATCATTACCATTTCTTCTCGCGGCTCCAGTTTGGTGGGCAATGGTTGTAGGGCAGCTGCTTTCGCTGCAGCATCAGCAAGGTTATTTCCCTTAGTTATATTGAAGTGTCTCATTGGTGAGCCTTCTGATACAAGACTGCTAACTGCAAAGGTTTTTCCAAAGCCTTTAATAACTCTAAAAATCTGATCTTGGTGGGCTATTCAATGTCCTGCCATTGTCAAGAAGCCTCTTTCTTTACAAATTTTTCCCATTGCAAATACCACTCCCAAAGCATATTTGGAGTCCATATAGATATTAGCAGGCTTATTTGTGGCTATAATACATGCTCGGGTTAAGGCTATCAATTCTGCTGCCTGAGCCCCAAATTGTCCTCGAAGGGATCCAGCTTCCAGTCCTATATATTGCATAGCTACTGCATACCCTGCAACCCTTTGACCCTTTTCATAGTATGACGAACCATCACAGAACAATATTAAATCCAGATTGTGCAGGGGCTCTTCTTTCACAGTAGGTAGAATGGTCGGCTTCAAATCTAATGTTTCCAGACAATTGTGAAATATTTTTTCTTTAGCTTGCAATATTTATGGTAGCAAAGTAGTTGGGTTTAGCATATCACATTGTTCTAAAACCACATTTGGTTCAGTGAGCAAAACTAGCTCATACCGGTGCAAACATTGGTGGGTAAATAGTGAGCGACCCCGCTGAGTCAGGACAATTTTCACTGCATGAGGCACCATTACAGTTAAAGGGTGTCCTAAAACAATATTTCTCACCTTCTCAATCATTACAGCTGTTGCTGCTACAGCCCTAGCACGTGCGATCATTCCTTGAATTACCAGATCCAGCTGCGCCAAATAATAAGCTATTGCACGCCAGCGCTGGGCAGTCTTCTGAACTAGAAATACCACTTGCGATTCCCTTTTGTTTGTGCAAATATAACACAAAGGGCTTTCTGTAGTCCGGTAAAGCTAAAGAGGGAGCTTCCATAACTGCCTGCTTTAACTCTTTAAATGCTTTTTCTGCCTCTGGAGTCCACACCGCTAAATCTGGTTCACTATCTTTAGTTAACTGTGTTAACACCTTTGCTTTTTCACTAAACCCGGATATCCAATACCTATTAAATCCTATTGCACCTAAAAAGGCCCTAACCTGCCTTTTCATCTGAGGGACTGGTATTTCTTGGATTGCTTGTATTCACTCTGATGATATCAATCTCTCTCCTGACCAAATTATCATTCCCAAATAATTAACCTGTTGCTGGCACAAAGTCTCCCTTGCCAAAATGTAGTTATGTCCCTTTTCTGCTAGAGCACACAACAGCGTTTTAGTATCTTGCAAACAAATATTACAATCAGTACTCGCAATCAACAAGTCATCTACATATTGTATCAGTTTAGTGGGTTTTGACAGCATAATCATTTGTAAATCTCTTTTCAATATTTCCTACAATACGCACAGCAACTTGGGTCCGATTGTCCCGTACCCACCATTCCTGTTACTCTGGTTCCTCTGCCTCCTTGACCTCGTCCTCTCACATTTATTCCTCTTCCTTTCATCTTTGGAATTCCTCCCAACACTGCTGCCAGCATACTTACTTCCTCCCACTTTCATCTTTCCTTCTCCTTCCTTTCTTTTTCTGACCTTCCACCATATATGTAAGTTGCTAACGATAGTACCTTTTGGTAAATTCTCTCCCTGCCATCCTGGATCATGTTTTGTGAAATACTTGTGGATATCTAGTGCCACTTGCTGGACAAATATGCTCACTGCCAGCCTTTCATTAAAATTTTCCACAGACATCCCTCCATAGCATAATAGGGCTTGCCGCAAGTGATTCCAAAAATCGCTCGGGTGTTCCTCAGACTTTTGCCTTAAAACTAGATTGTGGCACACCATTTCACATGCTGCCCAATCATTCGCATTATTATAATCCCAATTTGGATCTACTCATGGCCAAGGTTTTCGGTTTCCATCTTGATCTGCCAACTCCCTGTCTTTCTCCAATATCCGTTCTCTATCCTCTGGCTGAAATATCTGTTGTAACAATACTTGAACATCCCCCACAAGAGCAATGTCCCTCTATTATTGTAGAAAACAGTCAAGCTGCCTCCTCTGAGTGTGGAGGAGCTAGAAGGTAGTGCTGTGCCCATTGAATTAGATCTCCCGGAGCCCACGGCCGATAAACATAGACATGCAAAATTGGGGGGGAGGGGGGGCTGCTGGTGCCCCTGCAGCTGGGTTAGGCATCACAGTTCCAATCATAAGAGCTTGCAAAGCGACAGATTGGTTTCCTGAGGCAAGTGATGGGTATAGGTTAGAAGTTTGAGCAGAAGCAGATTCAGGTGCTGAAGCAGAGTAAGGGGGAACAGGGGCAAAGCCCTTACTTGAGTCTCCCAGCATTTGTTGCGCAAACATATGTCTTACCTTACTTGAATCCCCAAATCCCCCTGGCCATTTAAACACCCAATTAGCATAGATATACCAGTAGTCCATTTGCTGAGGTTTCCGATCCTCCAAGCGGTGATGCAAGAAGGTCAGCTTACCCATATCAAATGAACCATCCCAAGGCCATAGCTCAGAGGGCATCCCCTTCTCAGGTCTGTAGTGGCCATTCTTCCTGACAGAGGATAATTGCTCTACCCTTACTGAAACCTGAGGTACCTTACAGTTTTCCAGAATTTCCAGAATTTCCGCTAGCAGTGAACCCCATTTTACCTTTCCTACCGAAACCCCATGACTCGTGCTGACCCGGTTTTAGTACCTCCCTAGTGAACATCGCCACCACAATGATGCTCAGGTGAACTCACCCTGTGCTGGCTGTGTCGAATGCGGTTCCGGTGCTCACCAGATCAGAAGCCCGCTGTCCCACCTGGGTCGCCAAACTGTTAAAATAATCTGTTCTCTTTTGTTCATTTGCGGGCACCGGTAATGAGCAGCAGGAGTCATATTTCTTAGTTGCTGAGTTTTATTGCTAGCAATAAGGTGCCCCTTGGCTGGGAGCACAAGAAGGACCCCGAACAGTTCTTTGTTACATCTTATAAGTGAAGGTAAATTGTTATATATTTGATACTTTATTTACATAACAAATCAGAACTATCCACGATTCTTAGTTCTACCAG
>PTFA01000104.1:3463685-3482521 GCA_003342895.1 Casuarius casuarius | reverse complement strand
TGCCCAGCTGTGCGACCCCCCCCCCCGTCTCCCCCAGATGTGCAGCGCCCCAGCTGCGGCCGGTGCCACCCCCGTGCTGCCGGCGCCGCGCTGGGCACAGGCGGGTGGCACTTGGGGGGGGGGACAAACCCCCTCCTGCTCCACGGTGGCCCCGGGGCAGGCGGGAGGCTGGGGGCTGCGTGGGGGTCATGACCCCCCAAACAGCAGCCGGGGGGGGGGGGTTCAGCCCCCTTCACCCCAAATCTGGCCCCCTTTTATGGCCAGGCGTGGGAACTGGGTCCCCCGGGCAGTGACACCCACCTTTCCCAGCCCAGCACCCCATACTGGGAGCTGCAGCGGGGGGGGTACTGGTGTCCCACCGGTTTCACTGGATTTCCCCGGGTGCTGCCTGCAGCGGCCGCTCCCGGACGCCTGGGCCCTCGGCAGGCGTGCCGAGCGGCGCCCAGGCCGGCCCGCGGGAAGCAAAGTCCCCGCTGCGCCCCTTCGGGCACTCATTAACCCGGCCGCGGCGCCCGGCTGCGCGGGGCTATTTAACCAGGCATCATCCCCCCCCTCCAAAATTAATACCGATTAATGCCCCCCCCCAAGCCCCAAATGGGGCCGTGCATCCTCGCTCGAGCTCCAAGCTCTGGGACCCCAGCAAGGGCCCAGCCGTGCCTCAGTTTCCCCGCCGGCACCGCACGGGTGGGCGTCCGCGGGGCGACGTCAGGCCGGAGGAATTCGTTTTCTCGGCTTTTTTTCGGTTTTTCTCCCGCCCCCCCCCCCCCCCCCCCCCCGCCGGGCGGCCCCGGGGGGGGGGGGCCGCGCCCGCCCCCCCCCCCCCCCCCCCCCCCCCCCCCGGCAGGGAGCGAGCGCAGGGTGGGGTGCTCGCGCCTGAACATCTGCTGCTGGCTCGCACCGCTGGCCCAGGCCCCCGGGCCGCCCGCCCCGCAGCCGCCCGCCTTGTTTACCGCCGCCCGCGGGCTCCCATTTTGCAGCAGCCGGGGGGGGCACCAGGCTTTGCACCCCCCCGGGCACCAAACCACTCCCCTCCCTCTCCCAGTGCTCCCAGTCACCCACTGGGCAAAGCTGGGCATTGCCGCGGTTGCCCAAATGTTTTGTCAGCAGGGCCCAAACCTTGGAAAAATGCATGTTTTAGATTATTTTTTGTGCCCCCCCCGCAGGGCTTGGCTGAGCGGTTGGTGGCCCAGGACGCTGGCCCCCAGCCTCGGCTGCCCGCGGCGAGCTGGCCCTTGCCCGGGGCTTAAAAAGTCCCCGGGGGGGCCACAAGCAGCCTTGCAAAAAGCCGTAAACGGAATTAGAGGCTTTTTCCCTCTCCCTGGTCCCTATTTAAGGGCAGTGGTTGATGGGGGGGGGGGGGAAGCGAGCGAGTCGCCGGCGGCGGGACTCGAACCCGAGGCCCCAGGAAGGGGGCGAGAGCCGCGGGCCCGGCCACGTCTGCGGCCCCCCCGAGCCGCTGCGCAGGGAGGAAGAGGCCGTTTCCAAGCAACCCAAACAAACGGGATTTGGAGCAAAACCTGGGGGCTGGGTTTTTTTCGCCAAGAGAAGGGAAAAGCGGGGCCGGGCTCGGGGCGTTGGAAATCGCCAGCGTCAAAATGAGCGGAAACAGGGGGATTTGCCCCCAAACCGCGGCCCCGTTTTGCAGAGGAAATCTGCATCTTCCCCATCCGCGTCCCCCCCCCCCCCCCCCCCCCSSAAGGTTTTGACCCCGGTTGCATTTTGCAAAGCCGAGCTGGGGCGATGCTCGGTGCTGGCTCAGCCCTGGGCAGGATCAGGCCCTTTTTGGGGGGGGGGGGGTTGGTGTTTGGGGCGGACATCGTGCCCTCGGCCGGTTCCTGGAAGCGCCGGTGACACATCGCTCGGGGCCAGGTGCCCCCGGAGGAGGCAGCCGCGGGGCCGGGAAGCGGCCGCGGCTTTCTGGGCTCCGGCCAGCGGTGCCGACCGCCGGCATGTCCCCGGCCTCGCCGAGCGGCCGCCCGGATCCGGGCCCACGTCAGCGAGGCGCAGCGGTTGCCCGGGACCTGCCACCTAATTGCCGCGTCTCGGCCCCACGGGGGCTGCGCGGGGGCCGCCTTAACCCCTCGCGGCCTGGGAACCCGCCGGCGGCCCCGGCCCGGAGGAACGGCGCGGCCCTTGGCACCGGCCGCCGGGTCGGGATGTTCCTCGCGGCGATGCCCAGAAATACAACTCCTCCCTGCCCTCCGCGGGGACCGGGGGCTGGCGCCGATGTCCCCGCTGTCCCGGCGAGCGGCGGCAGCTTCTTCCCTCGCGGCAGCCGGGCAGATTTTGGGGAGAGATGGAGGGATGCTCGGCCGAGCCCCCCCACCATCCCCAGCCATTCCCTGCTCGCCCTCCCGCCGCGCAGGGCTGAGAACGGTCGCTCTCATCACACCTCCCGGAGCCCCCAGCGGTGCAGCCACCTCGCGCTTGGCCCCGGCCACCAGGTCACACAGGGGGAGCAACCGGCGGATGCTCCTGGGCTCTGTGGCCGGTCCGGGTGGCTTCACGGTGCTTCCCGTCCGCCTGTCCATCCGGCTGCCTCGGTGGCCCAGACCTTGCTCCGACCGTCTCGGCATCGCCCGGAGCGAGCCGGGCTGGAGAGAGGCTTGTGCTCAGGATTCGGCCCCTTTCTAACGCCGCGGGGTGCGAAGCCAGGCCGGTGCCACCCGAGCCCCGGGGGTTTTTGCACCGGTACCCAAACAGCGAGCGGGGCGATGCTCCCTCCGGGGCCGCGCGACGGCAGCTGGCGGAGGCGCAGAAACCCTCCGACCCCCCTGGCAGAGGTGGCCGCGTCCCCCCCGGCAGCGGGCGGAGGTTGGCGGCGGAGCCCGGCCGCGGCGCGGGGATTTCCAGGGACGGCGGGGAAGGAGAAGGGCGCCGGGGCCAGATGGGTTTGATTAGGGCCGAGGGAAGCAGGAGGATGAGCAGGTCGCAGCCCCGGCAGCGGAGCAGCTACGAGATGCCGGAGGCTTTTCCAGCAGGTACGTTGCCCCGTGGCACCTTCCCGGGGTGCAACACCCCCAAAACCCCCCCGGACCAGGCGAGCCGAGGCCGGGGCAGGTTGTCACCCTCGGCGCGGTGCTTCCTAAGAAACCGGCGCTTTCTCCCTCCAGGTCTTCCCCGGAGCCCCAGAGGGTGATTAATGCGATGAATAAGGGCGCGCACGAGCCTCTGCCCCCCACGGATGGGAGCATATGACCGTGAGCTGTTCGGGCCACCAGAAATATGGCCAAAAAAGGCTTGGGCCGCCTGTGCGCGGGCAACGTCACCTCGAGGTGCGCTAACGGCCTCGCTTCCAAAAAAGCATAGGGGAACCTGCAGGACGGTGACTTGCTGGGCTGAGTCAAAGCTCCCGCTGTCCCGCGGTCGGCGGGACTTGGCCGCCGGGCTCTCCTCTCCGCCGGCCCGGCGTGCGCCGGGGAGGGTGCCGGAGATCACCCGCTTCCGGCACGGTGACACTTGTCCGAGAAGCGGAGGAGGAAATTGTGAAAGGGCCCCGGCGAGCGTCTGCGCGGAGAAGTGACTCGAGCCGGGCCGAGGAAAGTCCGCGGGAGGCGGGTCTGGGGGGTCCCCGGAGCGGGACCGGGGGGCTTGACCCCCACGCCGCAGCCGATGGACCTTCGGCAGAAGGTCTCTTGGGCCCAGTTTGTCCTTGGGGGCAGGAGGCGAAAGCTGGTTGCAAAAAAGGTGGAAGTGACAGGGGGAGATGGGAGGAGGAACAGGAACACGGAGACCTTTTGACCCAAATCCCAACTCTTTCCAGGTGGGAACGCCGCTACGGTGTTTCATGGGGGTCCTAGTTCCCGTGGGTTTTCATGCCCATGTTTCCACCCACCAAGTGGGATCTCCAGCATGTCCCAACACCCTTCCCGAGGTGGCCACGGATCCCGGCTCGGGATGGAGAAGAAGGTCAGGTGGAAACTCGTGGCAGCGAGTCACCTGGTGCCACTTGCGGCCTGACGCGGTCGGGGGTTACCGGGCACGTGCAGCAGCTGAGCGGACACAAACGGCTCTGTTTCCTTGAAAGGCAGATATTTTCTGCCAGAAAACAGCATTCCATGAAGAAATACTTAGTACGGAAAATGCTTGACCTTTCCTGTTGTTTGACTTCCAGGGAATTTGGCCAGAGGATAAAACCCGTCCTTTCTCCCGGTTTCTTCAGGCCCGTGCGCTTTCTGCTGAGCGCTGGGAGAGAAGCGTGCTCGGAGGCTGGGAGTAGCCGTGACCAGCTGCCAACCTCCGAGGGGCTGAAGGACGTCTTGAAAACGTCCTGCGTAAGCTCTTGGAGAAGAGGCTCCGAATCTCCGAAGACTTGGATACTCCCTCTCTTTTTATCCCCTGTTTCTTTGGCGCCTCTCCATGTCTCTTGCTATCTGCAAGTAGCATCTCAAGGACGAATCCAGCAGAATTGGCTGCTTCCTGGGCTCGAAGCTCTCCGATGGCTGTGACGCTGATGGATGTGGCTCGCGCTGAGGAAAAGCTGAAGGAAAAGCAAATCTGGATGATTTCCCCAACGGTTTGGAAAATAATTTCCCAGGAGTTTCCTCATCTGCATGGACTTGAATAGCCAACAGGGCTGGGATGAGGCTTTTGGGACATGGTGTCTTCACCAAGTTCAGCCTCAACGTTACTGGTGATTGAAGAGGTCCGTGGGTCTCCCGCCGCCCCACGGCATCCGGTCGGCAGGCGAACGCTGTGCGAAAGAGGGACGCGTCGCCCCAGCCCAGTGCGGGGACCCGAGGAGCCCCGGTGGGCGGTGATGGGCTTGGGGGAGCCGGAGCGGCGGAGCGGAGATGGGACGGCGCTTGACGGGCTGCCAAGCGGGAGCGGAAAAGCCCCGCGTGCCTCGCCGAGGAGCGACAGCAGAGCGGAGCCTGGTCATCCGGCCGCTGCCGCTATCTTATCGCCGGGATGTGCAGGCGGCCCGGAGCAGAGGTGGCTCGCGGGGAAAGGGGACTCCCAGCCCGCCGGGAGAGCAGCAAGCGGGTTAACGCTCCGGCTGCTGGGCGGTTGGAGCAATCCCGTCGGCCCTGCCAAAACCACCGCGCTTCCGCCCTCGCTGCCGGCACGCGGCCCCGGAGCAGCTGCCCGGAGCGGGAAGCATCGACGGGGAGGAAGTCATGCTCTCCGCGCCGTGCGTTTCGTGGCCTCGAGGGATTAACGAGGATCCGGCCAGAGCCGGGGTGCGGGTGGCGAGGCCGAAGCTCGCAGGAAAAGAGGCGTCCGCCCGCTCGGCCACCCTTCGCTTTCCTTTTTTATTATTACGGTTTTTCATTTCTGACTCATCCCGGGCTGCGGCCCGGAGGAATAAAAAGGGCCCCCAAAAATGTCGTTTTTCGCAGGGAGTTTGCATTGCCTAAACCTCGCGCGCGTGGGCAGGGAAGCGACAGGGCGCCGGGTCTCCGGGGCCGCCCGGGCCGTGGAGCCGCTTCTCCTCCTCCCTCCCCCAGCTCATCCCTCCGGCGAAAGGAAGACGAAAACTTTCCTCTTTTCTTCCAAATCACAGCTGGTTTCCGCCTTGGAAAACTCCACGCTGGGAGAGCAGGACGCGGCCTCCCCTTAACCCCCCCCCAGCAGGGAGGTCACAGCCTGCCTGCCCCTCGCAGGGTAGCCCAGCCCCAAAACCCAAGAGATTTGCCCCAAGACCCCGATGTGTCCAGCACCCTGTGAAGCAGGACTTTTTTGTGGCATTGATGGGACTGGAGGGGGGGGGGGTGCTCCGGGGTGAGGGTGCTCCGGGGTGAGGATGCTCCGGGGAGGAGGGTGCTCGGGGTGAGGGTGCTCGGGATGAGGGTGCTCCGGGGAGGAGGGTGCCCTGGGGAGGAGGATGCTCCAGGGAGGAGGATGCTCAGGGTGAGGATGCTCYGGGGAGGAGGGTGCTCGGGGTGAGGGTGCTCGGGATGAGGGTGCTCCGGGGAGGAGGGTGCCCTGGGGAGGAGGATGCTCCAGGGAGGAGGATGCTCAGGGTGAGGATGCTCTGGGGAGGAGGGTGCTCCAGGGCAAGGGTGCCCTGGGGTGAGGATGCTCTGGGGAGGAGGGTGCCCTGGGGTGAGGGTGCCCTGAGGTGAGGGTGCCCCACGAATGGGGGTGGCCCGGGCCATCCGGGTGGCCGGCGGGCTCTGACACGCAGAGTGGTTGCTTTTCCTCCCAGGAGCAGCTTCGGCAAGTTCCTCCTCCCCGTCGGCCACTGGAGCCGGCGCGTTGCTGGCCCCGGCCAGCCGCCAAAGTGGGGGGAAGAGGCAGTGGGCAGGTCCCTTTTCCTCCAGCTCCGGTCCCCTCCGCCGGCCAAGCGTGACTCAGCAGCGAAGCCTTGCTGGAATGTGCGAAAACTCAAGGAAACGGCCCCAAAGCGGCGGCCTTTCCCGGGCGGGGTGAGCTGCAGCCCCAGCCCACCGCCCCGCCGCCCCGGGACCCCGAAACGCAGCCCCCTGCCCCGAGCCAGCGACGTGTGCTGCTCCATGGCTAGAGCTGCCCGCGGGGCCCAGGTGTCCGGGGACGGGTGTCCGGGCTGCTGGCGCGAGCCAGGCCCCGAGCCGGCGGAAGGCGACGAGCAGACGCGTCGCCCACGCTGGGGAGGCTGAGTTCATCACCGCCCCCGCACCCGGTGCTGCTTACATGCTTTGCACACAGAAATCCCCCCGCGGGCTGCTCAGCACCCCCGGCCTGCGCCGGGATGCAGCCGGGATGCCACGGGTGCAGGGCACCCCTCGCCCCGCGGGGCTGAGCACGGCTCGGTGGCTCTTTGCTTTGCCCCGGGGCGCAGGCGCTGGGCTGGTGCTCAGCACCAGGTGATGCTGAGCAGGCACCAGCTGCCAGGATGAGGCCCTGATGCAGCGGAGGATAAATTTGCCTCCCTGGCTCAGCTGATGGAGAGGAGGGTGTTGGTCTACCATCGTCTCCCATCTCCTCCCATCTCCCTTTTTAGCCGGGCCAATTCCCTGCTTTGGGGGTCTTTTGGGGCGCCGCAGGGGGGACGGCGGGTTTGGAGCCACTGTGCCTGCATTTGCCCCCGCGGGGCCCAGCCCGGGGCTTGGCTTCAGCATCAGGGCATCGGTGGTGGTGGGGGGCTCCAGCGATGCTTTTTCCCCCCCCTAAACAAAAGGATTTGGGTGGAAACGAAGGCTTCATGCGGGGTTCCCACTTGTCGCCTTGTGCCTCGGTTTCCCCAGCTGCTGCCGGCCGCTGCAAGGGGGTTTGAGCATCTCGCGGCCCTCCGGGACCGGGGTGATCCCTCACCCCCCCTGCAAGGAGGTGGCGGGTTTCCCTCGGGATCCAGGGTGTTGTTATCCCGGAGACCTGGCAGCTTTGGAAATCTTGCCTGGAAAAAGAGCTTTTGCCCTGCGAGCAGCTCCGTTTTCCATTTGGGCTGAGGCCAGGTGGGAAGGCCCCATGCCGTTGCTCTGGGGACTTTCCCAGGGGTTTTTTCATTCCTGAAGCAAACGGGGTCCTCGCAGGCGGATCCATCCCCCCGGATACACAAGGCAGGGAGCGACGGAGCGAAGCCTCTGCCCCGGCGCCGAGCGCGGTTTTGGCTCTGCCGCCTGAACCTGTCGCTGGCCGGCGGCCCGGGGGCCTCGAGCAGCTCGACCTGCGACCGCGGCAGAACCGCCGGCGCGAGCCCGAGACCCGGCCGCGGCTCGGCGCCGTCCCCACCTCCCTGGGCCCCGTCCCAGGGCTGCGTCATGCTCACGGGGAAGGGCTCTTTTATTATTTATTTTTCAATTTATTTTCCTCCTCCGAGGCTGGAATTTCCCTTCCCGCGCTCACCGTTGGGCTTGGCGATGCCGATGCCGCGGCCCCGGCTCCGGCTGCCGCTCCCGGCCGAAGCCTCGCGGCTCCCGCGGCTCTGCCACCACCTCGGCCCCGGGAACCCAGCGCCGGACGCCGAAACCGCAAGCGGTTTCGATGTGTTTCCCGGCCTCGACAGCACTTCCCCTGCCGCCGCGGGGACCGGGAGCCGGGGGGGAGCTGGGGGGGGGGCCGCTCGCCGGCGTGGAAAGAGTGAGCGGTGCTGGCGGCGGGTCGCCCGCGCGCTCTCCCCCGGGAAACAGCCCGGGCAAAGGTTGTTTTTTTTTAAATAAGATGCGTTTCCGCTTCTCCTTCCTCGCCGGGAGCACGTGGCGCTGAGCTCAGCCCGGGCTGCCGGCCCCGCTGCTCGCCCGCGTCTCCCTTTGCGGCCCCGATCCCGCGGGCTTTGCCGGAGCGGCGCCTCCGTCGCCGGCACGCGGGTGGCTGCGGATGGAAAATCAGCCCCAGATGTGGCCGAGCCGCCGAGCGGGGCCCGGCCAGGGTTCGGGGCCGGGAGCGGTGGCGGCGGCAGGGGGGTTTTGCCCGCTGTTGGGGCCGTTTTGGGGGGCAGCCGGGACCTTTTGCAGCCTGGGGCTCCCCGGGAAGGGACGCGGGGGGGGTTTGCAAAGCGAAGCCTCGTCCAGGCCATGCCGCAGCGCCGGGGCCGGTCGTGCAGGGCATGGAAAACCCTTGCGGCCGCTTGGAAACGGAGCCCGGCTGGGCGCCGACCGCACCGACCTCCAGATGCGACAGCGGCGGCCGGAGGGCGAAATTCCCCGGGATCATGTTTAACTGCGAATGCTGGGGGGGGGGGATGCAGCCGGGTCCGGCCTCGGCTCCGGGCGGCAGCACCGGCCCCTTCCCTAGGGCTGCAAGCGGGATAGGGAGGGACGTCCCCGGCCCCCCTGGTGGGGGACAGCCCAAACTGGGGGGGCCGTGGGCCCTGGAGCATCTCGATTTATTTTTATTTAATTTTATTTTTTGCTTTTTAACCTCACTGAGCTCCCGGGACGGCTTCGCCAGGCGCCGCTGCGGCAGCATCTTTCTCCCCGCGGTTTCGAACGGGGCGTCCCACCGCGTCCCCCCCCTCCCTCGTCCCCGAGGCCGGACGATGGGTGGAGGCGCAGCAGCGCGGGCCAAGATTCGCTGTGTTTTTCTGGTAGCGGCTGAAGGTTGTTTTCCCTGTTCCCGGGATGATACAATGCTCTGGGCGTAGGTGCACGGCCCCGCCGCCGGGCACGGCCGGCCCCACTTTCGGCCGCCGCCGGCTGAGGCCGGGCGCTCTCAGCGCACGGATGGCGGCGCCACGAGAGCGTCGGGGTGGGTTTTCCCGCCGGCGAAGGGCCGGGCCGGGCCGGCGAGGCGCTCGCCCTTCGTTACACAACTCGCCCCTCTGCAATCAGCAGCGAACGGCCAAAAATCCGCGCGGTTTTTCAACCCGGCGGCAGGTTAGGAAATAACGGGAGCGCCCCAAGGGTGCAAAGCCCGGCGCAAACTCATCCACCTGCTCGGAGCAGCTTCGGAGCCGGTGTTTGGGGGAAAAGGAGGGGAAAAAGGGGAGGTGAAAGCGTCCGCTTGGGAAATCCGCCTGGAGGAGCGAAGCCGAAGCCGCCGGACCCGGAGTCGCCGGTGCCCCAAGCAAGCCTGAAACCCGGTTTTAGTAAAACCGAGCTGATTGCAGACCGTTTCCAAGCTGAGCCAGCTCGGTTGCCCCATTGAGCCTTTACCCTAAATTTACGGTCTTTTGCACCACATTGCAAGGGGGGAGATGCATCGAGCGATGGATGTGTGTGTCCGTCCGTGCGTCCGTGCGTCCCGCAGGCAGCTGGCTGGAGCGGCGCGCTCCCTGGGGCAGCCGGGGCGGCAGGCGGGGACGGGCCCCCGCAGCGGGGCCAGTCGCTGATGTAAACGGCTAAAAAAGCATAAACAAGCGGCCCCAGCACGGAGGACAAACGGCCCCTGTGTTCGCCGGCGGCCCCCCGGCCCTCCCCGGCGCTCGGCACCCCGAGCCACCCGGCGCGCCGCCTCCGAGCCTCCCGCGAAGTGTCCGGGCGTTCGAGCCCCTCGCGCCCACTCGACGCAGCGGTTTTTTTTTTTGGTTTGTTTTCTTGCTTTTTTGCTTTTTTGCCCTGGGCTGGCTCCATGCGGCGTCCTGGCCCCCGGCGGGTGCCCGCGGCAGGGTGCTCCTACGGCGCCGGGCTTCCCTGGAGCGCTCCCAAGCCCTTTGCCCGCGTTTCCCCCGCTCCTGACTCAGAGTCACGCTCCCCCCTCCGTGTGCCATTCCCCCCCCCCGGCATCCCCCCCCCAGCGGGCGCCGGAGTGAGGGGCTGAGATTTACGGCGCTGGCACCCGCCACGGCGGGGGAGGCAGAGCCTCGGGGACCCTCGGCGGCCGGGGACGGTCGGATCCAGGGCTCTGCTAGCTAAAAAGCAGGGCCGCTCCGCCGGACACGGCCGGATCCCACGCTCCTCCCGTGCCTGGCCCGCTGGCGGATCCCCGAAAACGAGGGCTGGGGGGTTTCTCCGGCTTGCAGCCGCAGGGCTGCCCCCGCTGCATCCCGTGCCAAAATCCGGGTTCGGGGAAAGGCAGAGGCGAGCGCTGAGCGGAGGGTGAACGCGTCCCACGCCGCTGGTGAATCACCGGGGACGGAGCTGATTAAGTGCTCACAGCACTTTCCTGCTGGAAATAACTTTCTCTGTGCTGTGGCAAGTCCCTGAACCCTCGCCAGCCCCGGGGATCGCAGCGGGACTGCGCGCGGCTGGCACCGCGGAGGTCACCAGCGCCGGCCCCACTGTCACTGCTATTAGCCGCCCTGCCAAATTCCAACCCCCATCTCGGCACCCCAAATTTTGCACCGCCAAGAGCCACCGCGCTCCCGGTGCTGCTCCCCTCCGGGTGGCGGAAAGGGGGGGCCGAACTGCCCCCGATGTCGCTTCTATTTTGGCCCCGTGACTCAGGGTTTGGGCAGGTTTGGCCGGGAGGAGGGGCAGAGCCGGGCGCCTGCCAAGGCGGCGGAGCCGGCCGCGGCCCGGGCGCTCCCGGCGGGGACGGTCCCATGACTCTCGGCCCTGACACTTTTCCGGTCACTTAAAGGCAGGCGGGGGCCGAGCGCACTGCAGATAAGCGGGGAGCAGGGGAAAGGGCCCCCCCCTCGGCTGGCGGCACTCGGCTCAGCTCCGTGCAAAAGCCCCGGCAGTTTCGGAGAGCGGCTCGGCGTTTCCGGCCCCGCGGAGCCGCCGCCGGGGCTGGCTGCCCGCTCCGCTCGCCGCTTCCCCATTCGGGTGACGACGGCTTTGCGAGGAACCTGGTTGCCTCATGGCGGCTGATCGCTACCGGTCGCCTCCAAGCAAACAGCAAACAAACAGGAAAGGCCCTGACAGCAGGGCCACGTGGCTCGGCGCATCACGCAAGGGCCTTGTAACACCGGTGGCTCTTCTGGCCCGCTTTGGGTGGCAACACGGCCCCCGCGTGCAAAATTACCCCCCCCATTCCGCCCCCCCGCACGGGGCTCCCCGAGCTGGGGGACCGTGTGGGACCCTGTGTGCACATGGAGCTGGTGGTGCACAGCCATGCACGCGGATCGGTTTGTGCACATGCGCGCACATGGATGTGTCGATGCACACATGGATCTGTTCAGGCACACCCACGCACATGGGTCCGTCCATGCACACATGGATCCATTCATGCACACATGGATCCATTCAGGCACATCCACGCAAACAAATCTGTTCATGCACACCTGGATCTGTCCACGCACATCCATGCAGAGAGATCCATTCATGAACACACACACATACGTGGACTGTTCATGCACACACATGCACGTGGATCCATTCATGCACACGTGGACCCATTCACGCACACCCACGCAAATGGACCCATTCATTAACACACATGCACATGGACCCATTCATGCACACATGGATCCATTCATGCACATGTGGATCCATTCATGCACACCCATGCAGATGGCCCCACTCATGCACACACATGCACATGGATCCGTGCACGCACACGTGGACGTGGTCACGCACACCCCCGCCCAGGGATCCTCTCACACGCCTCCTGGCCATGCCTGCTGTCTGCACGCATCCCTGCCCAGCACCAGAAGCAGGAGACACGGCGCCAGGAGCCCAAAGCAGCCACCGCAGGGACACCCTGGGTTTTCCGATCTGCCTTGTCCCCTGGATGCCTCCATTCCTGCCCCGCTCGGCATCGAAGCGGCCATCCAGTGCGCCCTCGGGCATGCGGGCTCCCGCCGCCCGGACGAGGGAGCCCCAGTGCTCCGGCGAGCGCGGCACCCTGCGCGCCACCCTGGTCCCAACTCGCCTCCAACCCTCCGCACTGCAGGAATGTTGCTCGAGGGCCATTCTGCTGCGGTGGATTGCAAACCGCGGGGGTTCGCGGCGCGGAGGCCGATTTACTGGCAGGAGCAGCCCTTTGGCTGCGAGGAACAGGGCATGTGCTATGAAGAGGAAGGTCATTAAGCCAGCGCAGGATTTTCTGCAGGACAGCTTCTGGCATGGGCGAGGATTAAGGCACAAAGTCGTTTTGCCCTTTGCCAAAAGGGGGGTTTGGGACACTGCGGGCAAAGCAGCTGCAAAGGGCCGACGTCGCGGCTCATGAGGGAGGCGCAGCGCAGCAGCCAGCCCCGGCGGGACGCAGCGGCCCCGGATCATGGCACCGCTCTCGAGGGAAAAGGGATTTTTTTAAGGATGAGAACCGGGCCTGGATGGATAATGTGCAGTGGAGCAGCAAGGCCAGAGAGGAGGCTGCTCAGGCTGCGTAGGTGGGTCGCCGTGTGTCTTCGGGCGTGCACTGCTGCGGGACCGCGCGTGTCGGCGATGGGCGCATCCGTGCACGTCTTCACAGCCGCGTGCACGCACGGGGGGGGGGCAGTGTGCAGGCATGTGTGTGCATTTATTTGTGCACAAATGCAGATGCGTAATCCTCTGCGCGTATATATGTAACGTGTGTGCGCACAGGGACAATCAAGTGGTGCGTGTGCATGGGGTATGTGTGCACGCACGTATGTGCAAGGGGGTGGGTGTGAGCGTGCACGGTGCATGTGCACATGCGGGTGCACATGGGCGTGTGTGCAAGGGGGTGTGGATGCCTGTATAGGTGTGTGTGCACGCATGTAGGGTGTGTGTGCACACCTGTGCCCACAGATGTGCGTGTGCGTGCATGTGTGCATGGGTGAGTGTGCCCAGGGGCACGCATGCATGCGTGTTTGCGTGTGCATGCACAGTGCATGTACCCATAGGTGTGCACGTGCTTGTGTGCATGCATGCGTGCACAGGCGCGGGTGCTCAGGGCTGTGCCCGCATGCACGTGTGTGTGCCCGCAGGCATGCATGCATGTGCACACGCGTGTGTTTGTGTGCACGTGGGCACGCAGGTACACGCCGTGGCGGGGGGGGGTGCATACGCACTGCCTGGTGCTGCGAGTGCCGAGCGCCCGCCGAGCTGCACGGAGCTGAGCTGAGCTGAACCGAGCTGAGCGGAGCCCAGCGGAGTGGAGCCCAGCGGAGCGGAGCTGAACTGAGCCGAGTGGAGCGGAGCAGAGCAGAGCTGAACCAAGCCGAGCAGAGCTGAACTGAGCCGAACTGAAAGCTGAGCTGAACAGAGAGGAGTAGAGCCGAACTGAGCCGAGCTGAGCTGAACTGAGCCGAGCTGTGCCACGCCGAGCGGAGCAGAGCGGAGCCAAACTGAGCTGAGCTGAACTGAGCCAAACTGAGCTGAACCGAGCCAAACCGAGCTGAGCCGAACTGTGCTAAGCTGCGCCGAGCTGAGCCGAGTGGAGCAGAGCGGAGCTGAGTGGAGCCGAACCGAGCTGAGCCGAACCGAGCTGAGCCGAACCGAGCTGAGCCAAGCTGAGCCGAACCGAGCTGAGCCAAGCTGAGTGGATCTGATTCGAGCTGATTTGAGCTGATTCGAGCCGAGCTGAGCCGAGCCGAGCTGAGCCGAGCTGATTCGAGCCGAGCTGAGCCGAGCCGAGCTGAGCCGAGCTGAGCCGAGCTGAGCCGAGCTGATTCGAGCCGAGCTGAGCCGAACTGAGCGGAGCCGAACCGATCCGGTCCGATCCGAGCAGAGCGGAGCCGATCCGAGCCGAATCGATCCGAGCCGAGCCGTTCCGAGCGGAGCCGAGCGGAGCCGATCCTACCCGAGCGGAGCCGATCCTACCCGAGCGGAGCCGATCCTACCCGAGCGGCGCGGGGCGGCGGGGCGGCGCTGGCGCGGCGCCAGCCCTTTCTCCTAAACCACGTGCTGCCCGGGCGCTATAAAAGCGAGCGCGGCCGCGACGGCGGCTCAGTCCGGCTCTGCTCGCCGCCGCGTCTGCCGGCCCCGCCGCAGCCTCCATGCCCCGCCTCGGAGCCAAGGTACGGCGATCCACCCCCCCCCCCCCCCCCCCGCCGCGCTGCCCGCGGGCACCGGGGCTGGGGTCCCGCTGGCGCGGCCGCCGCTGCCACCTGGGGGCACCCGGTCCTGGGGGGGTGTCAGTCCCCATTATGGGGGGGCACCTAGTTTTAGGGTGGTCAGGCCCCCAGCATGGGGGGGGCACCTAATATTGGGGGAGACTCAGGCACCTAGTGGGGGGGGTCACTGAGCATCGGGGAGGGCACCTAGTATGGGGGGGTGTCAGGTGCTGGGCATGGGGGGGCACCCAGTATGGGAGGTGCTGAGCATGGGGGGGATGTTGCACCCAGGGTGGGGGGCACCCAGTATAGGGGACACCCAGTATTGGGGGGTGTCAGCCCCCCAGCATGGAGAGGGCACCCCACATGGGGACACTCAGTATTGGGGGGGTGTCAGCCCCCCCAGGATGGAGGAGGCACCCAGCTTGGGGGTCCCCAGGAAGGGGGGTGCACCCAGTATGGATGCACCCAGTACTGGGAGGAGGTCAGGCCCCCAGCTTGGGGGGGGGCACCCCACATGGGCCCCCCCAGCGCAGGGGTCGGGCAGCGCCCCGCGCGGCCTCGCTGGCCCCGGGGTGAGGCCGCAGCCAGCCGTGGCCGTGGCTCCGCGGTGGCCCCGCCGGCATCTGCTCTTTCACAAGATAGGAGAATTTTTGGGCTCCCTCCAAGGGAAATTCCCCCCCCTTCCCTTGCCCGGCACTGAGAGACTCTCTCGGCGCCGGAGCGGGGTTATCCCGCCGGAGCGCTTCGCCCCGGGATTTGGGCACCCATCAGGGGCGGCGTGCCAAGGCTGGGGGTCCGGAGGATGCTTTGGGGCAAAGGGGGGGCTCAGCGCCTCCGATTGCTCCCAAGAGCCGGGAAGGAGGGAAAAACCACCGGAGAGGCAGAACTGGTGTGGGAGAGGTCGGAGGCTGGAGCGTGGCCCCGGCAAAGCGGAGGCGCCCGCGGGGTTCGGGGCTGCGCTGGTCGCAGCGCGAGTCATGTCCGGGCTTGCACGGGCTGAGCCGCGGCCCCGTGAATTCCCCGCTGCCCTGGCGCTCCCGAAAAAACCCCGGAGCGGGGTCGGAAATGGAGGGGGGGTTGCTGTCGCAAGGCGATGCCGCGACCTGCCGCTGTCCCGCGCCCAGGTGTGCCTGCTCCCCTGCACCCTCCTCTCCTCCCTCCTCCTCCTCCTCGTCTGCAGCATCCATGAGACGGAGCAGAACAGCTACTGCCAGCAGATCATCACCCAGGACCACCTGGCCGAGCTGCAGGAGCTGGTGAGTGACCCCCCCCCCCCCCCCAAGCACCTATGGGCGCAGTGGCCAGGGAGGTGCCGTGCTTTTTGCAAGGGGGGGCCGTGCTGAAATGCCGGCAGGAAGGAGGAGGAAGGCACGAGCCGGCCGGCGGGGCTGCGGCGCGAGGAACGGGACGGATGCGCGGCTGGGAGCGGGGGGGATGCGGCGATGCAGGGGTTAACGGCGAGGAATCCGGCTGCATTCCTGAGTCCAGCTGCTTGCCTGGAAGCCGGGCTGGCAACGGGGCCGGGGTGGGTGGCGGCGCAGGGGCCACAGCGCCTTCGCCCCCCCACGCACACGGGGGGCTCGGGGGCCGGCAGAGCCCCGGGGAAACGTCTGCTTCCCGCGCTGGCCGGCAGCCGCCCGTCCGCGGTCCTGATGCTCGGGGGAGAAAGCGAAACCGGGGACGCCTAGGGATGTTTGCATGCATTTATTTATTGTTATTGCCGCGGGGACACGCGTGTCGCAGGTCGAGCTCAGCCTTTGGAGTGACGCTTGTCCTTTGGCTGCGGGTGCGCTTCGACTTCGCGCCGAGCTCCGGGGCCTCACCGCCGCGCGTCAGCGTGCAAACCGCTGGCTTCGGCCTCGCCGTGCCTCTTCCTCTTGAAACGCTTCGCTGCTTAGCGGCTGGCAGATGCTGTTTTTCCAAGCTTGGCTTTTTCCGCCCTTCCTCGCGACTCCTTGCACCCCTTTCCCCGCGCAGCCCCATCGGGAGGGCCCCGGGCGCGATGAAAAGCTGCGGTTTCCCTGCCGGAGATTGCAGCCGTCTCTTCCTCCTGCATCGTGCCGGGGCGTTTGCGGAGAACCGGGTCCTTGCCGCGGGCCGGCCGGATAATGGAGCAATTGTTTCCAGGCCGGCTCTGCTCTCCTGGCAGCCGGCGCGCGCCTGGCCCGGGATGCGGGCCCGGAGCCGGGCTCCAAGCCCTGCAGGAGGGGGTTTTTCGGGGGGGGGGGATGTTTTGGGGGTGTTTTGGAGGGTTTTCCCCATTTTCCACAATCGGAAAATCGCGGGACCCTGGTGTTGCACAAAGCACCGAGCCGGGCAACCGCTGCAGCTCGGACCTTAGGGAAGCATCTGCGCGGCGAGGAGGAGGAGGATGAAGCAGCGGGTGGGGGTGCAGCGTGGACGCGTCCGCTCGGCTCCAGGCTTGTCGGGGGGGGGGGACAGCGGTGCTGGGGCCGGCTGCGCTCGGCGCTGACTCCCTGCTCTGCCCTCGCAGGCTGACACCCAGATGCAGCACCCGGGCCGGGTCTCCTTCACCTTCATCAACAAGATGCAGTTGGTGAGTGGCTCCTCTCCCGGCACGGCAGAGACGTCCCTATGGGGGTGCATCTCGCCCCCCCGTCTCCCTTTTACCGGTAACCCATCTCATTTCGGGGGGGGGCTCTCGTCCCTGCCAGGACGACCCCGTTTGCTACGTGAAAGCCGCCTTTCCGCTGCTGGGCGAGCTGCTGGGCAAGACGGAGTTCAAGGAGAACTCGTCCAACGGCCGGAGGCTGCAGATGGTGCGGCGCATGTACGGCCGCATCGACGAGAACGTGGACCCCTGCATCCGGGAGGAGGACGACGAGGAGAGACAGGTACGGCCGCGGCGGCGCCCATCCGGCCCCTCGGCCGTGGTTTTTGCATGCGTTGTCCCAACGGGAAGGGGTGCCGGTCCCGGCGGCGCCGCTGAGCCCCGCTCCGCCCGCAGCTCTCGCAGAAGTGCTCCCGGGAGTTCACCACGTCCCCCTACGAGATGCTGGCGCTGGTGAAGCAGTTCTTCCACGACCTCAACCTGCTGCTGCAGGCCAAGGAGACCTTCGAGAAGGACTGCAGCCGCGTCTACCGGGAGAGGTGCCCCGCGCCCCCCGGCTCCTCCCCGCCAGGTGAGACGCCGGGGCTTGGCCGCCGCGGGGGCTCGGCTGCGCGGGGGCCGCTGCACGGCTGTGTGTCCCCGTCCGAGATGCCGTCTGCGTCCGTAGCTGTCTCCTGGCTGTGTGTTGGCGAGCTGTGTGTCTCCGTGCTGTGTGTCCGGGCCGGAGAAGGGGTCCTGGGAGGGATGGGAGCCTCTTTGGAGAGGTTTTCGGGCTGCAGCCTGCTCGGGGAGGACGCTGGGCTGCAATGAGAGAAGCACCGTGGGCCACCGAGGAGGCATCTCCACCGGCCCGGCTGAAGGCATCTGGCTTAGCTTCCTCCCCAAAGCCCCAGGCGTGGAGAAAGCCACCGGGACTCCCTCTGCCACTGTTTGCCGGGCTGTGGTGCTTCAACCGCCGCCGTGCCTCAGTTTCCCCGGCCGGTGCATGGAGCTGAAGCACGAGCCCCCACCGCACCGCGTGTCTGCATGCGGCCGAGAAGACGGTGTCGGATCCCGCGGGGATTTTTGGCAGGAGCTGAGTCTTGGATAACCCGGCGATTCGGGCTCGCCGGTGCCGTGCGTCCCCTGTCCGTGTCCCGCTCGCTTGCTCCCGCCTCCGCTCGCTCCTCCGGGGATGCCGCGCCGCCGCTCACCCCACGGCCCTCTCTTCTCTCCTTCTTGCAGGTGTGGGGACAGATCCTGCCACCGGGGGCCTGTCCCCTGTCCCCCCTTCCGCCACCCAGCCCTCCCTCGCCGTCCCCGCGGGCTGGGACGCGGCGCCCGGCACCCTGGTCCCTTCTGCCGACGGCGGCACCCCGGCTGGCACGGACGGGGGCTCGGGGAGCGAGGAGGCGGCGGGGGCCCCGGCGTCCCCGCTCCCCGCCGCGCAGCAGCCAGCCGCAGCCGTCGGCGCCGAAGGGCTTCCGCATCCGCCGGGGAGCGTCGGCCCGGCGCCGGAGGACGTCCCCGTCCCGCGCGGGGGTCCCCGGCCCCTGGCGCAGCCCCGTGTCTCCAGGATGGCCGGGGCGGCGCGGGGCTGGGGGCTCGATGGCCTGCGGCAGCCCCCGGGCGCCGGGGCCGGGCCCAGCGCTGACTCTCGCTTTGTCCCGGGCGCAGAGCAGCGCAGGAGGGAGCCCAAAGGCCGCCGGAGCCGCCGGGAGCCCCTCGCCTACGTCGCGGCGGCGGCCGCCAGCGCCGTGGCCGTGCTGCTGGCCGTGGGCGGGCTGCTCTTCTACAAGTATAAATGCAGGGTAAGGCCCCCCCCCCCCACCAGGGTCGCATCCTGCACCCGAGCCGGGCGCGAGCCCCCCGGGGACGGGGTCTGTGCTGGCTTTGCTCCTGCCCTGCCTCAGTTTCCCCAGCCGCCTCTGGGGTTTGGAGCTGTGCAAGCGGCGGCAGGATGCCTGGGGCATTTTATTATTTTATATTTATATTTATATTTATATTTATATTTATATTTATATTTATATTTATATTTATATTTATATTTATATTTATATTTATATTTATATTTAT
>PTFA01000104.1:3432087-3458572 GCA_003342895.1 Casuarius casuarius | reverse complement strand
GGGGTCAGGGAGCAGGGCCAGGGCTGGCCCGGTTCAAGGGGGGCTGGACTGGGGAGCAGGGGGCTGGTCCGGCTGGGAGGAGGGTGCTGGGAGAGGGGGAGCTGGTCCCGTTTGGAAAGAGGGGGCCTGACCCCATTCAGCAGAGGGGAGAGAAGCTGGTGCCAGGTTGGGAGGGGGCTGGTACCGGGAGACAGCGTTCGGCCCCGTTTGGGGCTCAGCCGGTGCCAGAACGGGGCTGTTGGGCCAGTTTGAGGGGGGCAGACTCAGTCCCGGGGGGCCTGCACTGGGGCACGGCCCTGGCCCGGTTTGGGCAAGAGGAGATGCTGATGGGGGGCTGGTACCGGCGGCGGGGGGAGCCGCGGCCCAGTGCGGCCTGGCCTCATCCGGAGGGTGCTGGGGCCTGGCCCGGCTCCGGGGGGACGGAGCAGCTCTGGTGGGTCCGGTTCAGCGCCGTGGAGCTGGGCTGGCCGAACCGGGGGGAGCACGTCCGGGCTCGGGGCAGAGGCTGCCGGAGCAGCCGCCAGCTCCGCGCCCTCCCCAGTCACCTCGTCACCCTTTCATCCTTGAAGGCCGCCTCCGGGGAGCTCCCGAAATCTCCGCGGGTGCCGGCGCGCGGTTGCCTAGCCGGCTGCCGGCCTTCGCCGACGGGGCTGCGGCGGGTTCGAGCGCCGCGCCGGTACCCGGGGGCCCCTGCCGTGCCGAACATCGCGTTCTCCCTGGAGCCGCGGATGCAAATTCCTTCCTTCTCCCAGGGATGCATTTTTCGCTCCGGCAAGCCGTGGGATTAGGGGAGCGTTGGGAAAGGCCGCTGCCGATCGGCGGGTGTCTCGCCTCGCCCAGGCTTTCGGCTGCCGGCGAGCGGAGGGCCTGGTGGGTCTCCCTGCGCCTCGCGTGTGTTTATCCGGGCTGCGGCCGTAGCCCCGAGCAAGGAGCGGAGGAATGCGGAGCTGGGATCTGCCTCTTCCCGGAGGCGGCTCGGCGGCGCAGCCAGGCACAGCTCAAACTCGGGGAATTTTTTTGCTTTTTGCCTTTTTATCGTCGGCATCTTCCAGGAGAGCTGTGGCCGTGCGAACGTTCCCGGCCAGCTGATTGATAGCAGAGAGGGATCTACTAACGCTTAAGTATCCTACAGGGCCAAAATTACAAGTCCGGCACCCTCGGGGGCTTGGCTCATATCCGTGGGGATACGGGGTGTTGCGTTACCCCCTAGAAGTTGCTGCCGTGCACACAGGGTTGTTCACAGCCGGAGAGCGACCGTCAGACTCGGGGCTGCTGCAGCCTTTCCCGGCCGGGTGACGCTGCTGAAGGTGCCCAGAGCAACGCGAGACGTTTGAGGTTGATAACATCGGCAGGCAGCGAGCTCCCGGGGAGCGCGCGATGCAGCTGAGGTCGAGGAACAAAACGCTCTGGGCCGCTTTTCCTTGCCTGGCTCGTTACCGGGAATAGCCCTCGGTCGGAGCGGAGGACGTGGCAGGAGAACGAAGGGGCGAGGAGGGGAGAACTGCCCTCCTGAGATGCTGAGTGCCCCCAGCTCAAGGCATTTTCATGTGTCTTCAAAGCAGGATCGCAACAAAACCATTAAAACGCTTTTTTTCTTTAAATGCGAGTCAAAGTGACTTGCACGCTTGTTATTTTTCTCTTTGAAGCTCTCGGCGTGCTCAGAGGCCCGGAAAGGAGATGGACGAGACAGATTAATTTACCTGCGCGGAGGTAGAGGGGATCGCGTGGCGCTGCCCGAGCAGCGCCCCGGCTGGGGTTTTTTGGCTCCTTGGACTTTGGCGATGTAGTTTGCATCGGGCGTTGGAGACGGGGGGAGCGTGTCCGAGGTCGGGGCCGGCTCGGGCTCCTTTGTGCTCCCCGCTGAATGGCTTTTCAAAGAGGAGCCTTCGCTCGCGCCGGCGCTCGCAGAAAAGGAGCCCGCCAGCGTCCCGCCTGCGGCAGCGGGGAGCCAGCTCGGCCCTGGAGGACGGTCTCGGAGGTGGCCGCAGGGTCCCCCGAAGAAGTCACCGTGCTCCTTGCTGTCATACACTGCCCTGGGGGCACCCGGAGCGATCGTGTGAGCTGCGTAACCGGCCCCGGGGATCGCTGACGTCTTTATTTCGCCTCTTGTCATTGACTCGGTTAAGGTGAAAAAGTGAAGCAGCAGGAGGTAAGAGATTAAGAGATTAAGCGCGATCAACTCCGGGTTTAAGTAGGAGCCAAAGCAGCCGAGGTGAGCAGAGCCGCGGGCCTTTCTGCAGAAATGCGGCTGGTTTTTGGGGTCGTCTGGCTCTGCCGAAGCTCCCTTTTCGCTGCGGTTTACTGGAAATCGGGCTCTCGGCGAAATACCGCCAGCTTTGGTCCGAGCGAGGCGGCTCCTTGGCAGGGAGTGGTTCGGAGGCAGAGGTGAGCGATATCGAGCCTTTTCCTTTCTCCAGCACGTGCCTAGATGGTGCTGGGGGATTTTAGAAACACCGAGGTTTGTGTCTTGCCCAGGTAGGAGCGAATATGGGTCCGTCTAAGCGGGGAAAGGGAGAGCTCAAGGGCAGGGCATGCTCTTCTGGATCCCCGTGTCCCATCACCGGTGCGTCTGGGCACCTGCTCTTCTGTCTCCCTGGGCTTTACGAGTCGGGCTTTGCCCGAGCCAGGCCGTACCCTTGTCGCGTGGCGCCCGCCGTGCCGGGAGAAGGCGTCAGAGCGGAGGGAGCGCGCGCTGCAGGCAGATCTGCTTATTCATGCAGCCGAGCCGGAGCGCGGAGCGGGCTCCGGCCTCCCGCGCGCCCTCGGGGAGCTCCGCGGCGAGCCCGTCGCCCGCGTTTCGGCGTGCTTCGCGGCCGGGGGGCCGAGCGGCGCCGGGTTTGGGTGCCGCAAGCCTGCCGGCGCCGGAGGAGCCCCGCTGAGGCTGCGTGCCGGCGGCGCGGAGGGGAATGCTAATGCACCGCGCTGCGGCTTTGCAGCGGTGCGGAGCCGGAGCCGCGCGCCGGCGAACGTGGGGGCGGCACGGAACGGGAGCACGGGAAGGAGAGAGGGCAGGGACCGGCTGGGGAGCCGACGGGACGGCCGCTGCCCCCCGAAAAGGGCTTGTCCCCCTCCCCAGAGCATCGTCTCTGCTGCTGCTTTTTGAGGTTGCCTGCGGGAGCTGCTCTGCCGCTGCCTGAGCAGTGTGTGACCTTGCTGCAGTCTGCTCCTTCCCTGCCCCGTGCACAGCCCCTTCCTGGAGCCGGGCTTTCTGCCCCGGTTCCCTTGGGTGTCTCAGGTCTCTGCAGTTCTGCTCTTGCAGGCAGGGTGCTAATGAATCTGTCTCCTCCTTAGATCTGCCAGGAGGACAAGGTTGTCCTTCTTCATTCTGACAGCTGCTGGAGTCGCTCGTTTTTTCCTCTTTCTTTTATTTCATCCCTTAAATTGGCAGACTGCTTGTAAATCTTCCTCTGCCTCTGGGTGCTTGTCCCACCATCTCCTCGCTTGGTGGCTTAGTGGAGCAGTCGACTGTCACCTCCTTACCCAAATCCTCTATGTCATTTTGATTTCTCACCCTCTTCTCCTCTCCCTGCAGTTTTTCCTTCTGATAATGAGCTGCTCAGGCTGGGATGTTGTTAAGGGATCATCCTGCTCCTCATGCACCACCTGGGACACATCTGGCCTTTCCTGGGGAGCAGAAAGGCAGTGATAAGTGAACGCATTGCTGTGGTTAGATGATCAGCTCAAGCCTGACCTGACTGTATCCCTAACCCGTGGCGAGTGCAGACCACAAGGGTGTTTTGAACTAAGATGATTTACGTCGTAGTTGCTGGGGGCTGGAAGCAGACAGGCCATTGGTGGTGCTTTGTTAAATGGCAGAATCTTAATTATTTCTGGTTTAAGTCGCTCTTCACCGGGGCTCCTGCTCACCACTCTGGCTTCTTGGAGGGTCTCGCTGCTGTCTGTAAGGGAGGTCTGTCCCTGTGAGCCAGCCCTGCTGCAAGACCAGAAGATGCTGGTTTAAGTTCTCCTTGAGCTGAAGAGCAGGAAGAAAGGAGCTTTTGGGGATCTGACCGAAAACGAACCATCTTCAAAGTAATGTGCCAGGGCAAATGGTTTTTGCATCTCTGTTCTCCTTCTCCTGCGGTTGTGTGAGGTAGGCTCGGTTTCCACTGATGTCTGGTCTTTGGAGATAGGAAAGGAGTTGGATGTTCCTTCCCTGTAGTCTTCGGAAGCAGCTCTCGTCTTGTTTTGACGGTGCCGGCTGCAAATGTGTGGGAGTCGGGGCCAGCCCATCTGAATGGGGCTGGTTCTCCTACTTGCCCCATTCCAGTCCCAGTCTGGGCCTTGAGATCTCCTGGTGGGAACCTCCTTCCCATGGGAGCCTCCAGGTTGGGAGCGTGGGAAGTGGGCTGCTGACAGAACAGCGGTGTTTTCTTTAGGCCTTTCCCAAAATGTGAGGTTGTCTTGTGCCAGGGACCAGCCTGTAACAATACTTTCTTTGGGACCCTGACAGTTTTCACCGTGCTGCTTTTCCAGCCTGCGCCAATGCTGGAGTCTTTTCTGTGCTCCCTGCTAAAGGTTGCGCTTTGAGGTGGGTTTTTTTGCTCTGGAAAACAGCCCTTCAAGGCCAGGTTGGAGTTGACCCTTTCAGTTAACCGGTTGGCTAAATGTAGAGCTTTGCAGGTGAGGATCCCGCTCGTGTGATTCCTCCGAGGGGTCGGCGAGTGGATCGTCCCAGGTGTTCGAGCAAGGGGAAATGTGGGACTGGCCTGCTCTGAGCAGCACTCGGTGGAGGACGCTTGCTTGTGCCTGGCTGCGGCTTTATCATCGGGAGCTTCCCGGGGCGACGCTCCCGTTTGCAGAAGGCTCGTTGCGTTTCCTGTCGAGCTCTTCGATTAGCGCTGCTTATCTGGGGACTCTGACTCACGTTCACTGAGCAGATCGTGGTGACGTTGGAGGTGACTGTTCCAGAGCCTGCTGCTGGCACCATCGAGCAGTGGGTGCAAAGGACCTTGTGCTAATGCTTCTGCGATTTATAACCACTTGGTCTGACCCCCCTTAATCAGTGAGTTAAGGGACTGTGGATTGGATCGGCGGAGGGCTGGGTCCAGTGTAGGGGGGTCAGGGAGTCCTGCAGAGGAGAGATGGGGAGGAGGACCACCTTGTTACCATCTCGGCGGGGTACTCCAAAGCCCTCTACAGTATCTGAACGGCTCCGTCCCATGATTTGGGTCATCTTTATATCTTGACCATCTCCCTCTGATTCAGCCTGTTCTGCACCATAACCCTTTAATCTTGGACCGAACGTCATCACGGCGTTGCCCCAACGCGGCTAACCCTCAACAGGGCGGGACGTGGGGAATGGGTGCTTTCGGGTGTCTCGGCGGACGGTCCGAGCGGAGAGCTGCCGTTTGGGGTGTTTTTGGAGCAGCCCTTGAGGCTGAGGCTGGCGTGTGGCTGTTCTCCTCCCGCGCCGACCCCGGGGGCTCCCTGCCTCCGGGAAAGCGGGATGCGGAAGCCGCGGCTATTCATGCCCTTTGGGAGGCCGCCCCGCTTGCCCTCTCGCATTGGGCTGCTTGAACTGTGAATTTTAATTACACTTTGGGATCAATACGGTGGCCTTGGTAACGAGCTTATTGCTGCTGCAGAATCTGTTTACTTCAGGTTGGTGACAGCCAAAGAACTTAGGTGGCCGGGGACGTGATGTTCCAGCTAGTCAAACAGGCCGCATTGTAATTCGGGTGAGGATCCCGCGCCGTCGGGGAGGTGGGTACAGCTTCTCTTTGGCTGCCTCCTGCAGACCTGGAGACCTGGCCAGCAAAGGAACCGCTTGATCCAGAAGCAGCGATTTGGGTGGGGGCTGCAGGGTCCTGGTTTAGAAATGAGGCGTGTGTGCAAGGAATGGCTCCTTTCAGGCTTTGTGGGCAGTAGGAACCTGGAAAGGGGGTTCCTCGGGTTCAGCGAGGTTTGCTTGCTGAAATCCGCTCTGTTTTCTCCTTCCAAGTGGCCTGGGGTGAGGTTTCACCTGCGTCTGCTGTTTGCTGTCTCTTCTCCTTTGCCTTCCCGCAGGGAGCCTCGAATATTGCACATTCTTTCTCTGGCACCATGGGGAGAGGCTTAATTCCAACCTGGGCATGTTTTGGAGCGAGAACATCTGGCTGATCCCTATTGACCTTGGAGCCGTCAGCCGTTTGCAGGCAGCGTAGCCTGGATCTCCCTGCGTAAACCACCTCCTTCTCCAAATATACCCTGAACTCGCCATCCCGGCAAGGAGATAGCAGTTGATTTCTGATCCCCCCTCCTTCCCTTTCTTGGAAGGGGCTTAATTGTGCGAATCAACCCTGTTTGGAGGGAAGGGGATGTAGCCGGCTGTTCTCTGACGTGGGGAGTCAGCATCCAAGAGGGTGACGTGCGGCTGATGTTTGTCTATCCCGGTGTTGATCCTTGTAGACTCTTGAGCAGCAAACGGCCTAAGCTGGAGCCTGGGGCTTCTCTCCTGCCTTGCAGCCCCTCTCATCAGAGGTTGGTGCCAAAAGGAAAGTCATTCCCAAAGCTGAAAAAAGCAGGACATTGGTAGCGGAGAGCCGGGCTGCTCCAGACAATGCGCTGGCGGAAATACCGGTGCGATGGGCTCAGCCCGTGCAGGGCGTGCGGTGAAGATGAGAGGGTTTTTCCTCTGAAGGCTGGAGCACTTCCCTTGCGCTTCCGATTGCACGGCTGTATTTCCTGGCTCTCTGGGATGTATTGCAAATAGGCTGCTCCTGTTTGGACTCTGATCCTGCCAGGCATTTTTCCCTTAGACACATGGCATGGGGATGGAGGGTCTTCGAACTGTAGCTGGGGTCTAACCTGGGTGTTTTTTGCCATGTTGGTCTCTTGAAAGACTTCAAAATGGGCCAGATAACCTGGTACCAGCCTGGGTACATTTTGTGCCACATCAGAGTTCAGTTCTGTTGGTTATCGTCACTCTCTTTAAGAAGTGATAAGGGCTGAGGTGGTTCAAACTCCATGTGCCAGCGAGGGAGAAGCTCAGCTCTCTGGGTCTGCGGGATAGAGCTGCCCTGGCGGGTGGCACCTCCTTGGAGCAGATGCTGTCCTGTAGCACCAAGCAGGCAGAGCAGAGCCTGGCCCACGGCGGTGCTGGGTGCTCCTGACCGCTGCGGGGAAAGGAAGGATCCTCTGCAGGGATCCTGTTGCTCCGTGATTTTGCAAGCCAGTTCTGGGGAGGAAAAGGAGGCAGATAGGACACTTGCTGTGCTGGGTGATGTGGGTGGACAGACTGATCCGTTCCCCCAAAATATAGGTGCTGCTTTAGGGTGGTAGAGGAAAGGTCTTGGCTTTTCTCATGGTCAGCTATAGGCTGTGGCTATCCCTCGCTTCGGGCCCATATGGGGTGGCTAACCAAACCTTCCTTGGAGAGAACAGCCTCCAGTTTGATGGTGTTTCCAGGCTTTCTCTTGCTCTTGTACAGCTGTGATGGTAGAGGAGTTTTGTTTTCCAATTACTTTACAAATCAGCTTTAGTTAGAGGACATTCCCTATAAGCTCTAACACACAAATTTCCATGGGCTTCAAAATCAGAGGTGGCCAGACGGCCCATTTGAGGCTGTTAGTCCTTGGTTTGCCCCACGAGCCGCCGTGCATGACTTCATACACAGTCCTGTCCATGAAATGCTCCTGGCAAGGCAACTCCAATTAATATCAATTATCTTATTCCCCCAATATTTGCTTTGCTGTAGGCGCATACCTGGGTAGTTACTGCAAATCAGCTGATGGATACCAACTCTGTAACGTCTCCAAACCCATCATGGCCAGCTCTGATGAGTGAGTAGCCCATTAAAGACCATCAGGCTGTGCTTTCCCTGTTTGCAGGCCCCTTATCTGACCTCCACATACCATAATATCTCCAGGCTGTCTGGCCAGGGGATGTGTGTGAGCTAATTAGTTGACCCAGCAAGCTGAGCAAATTGCTTTTGCATTGTGCGCCGCGGGAAGCAATGTTTGCCCGTCCGGGGAGCCGCGGTCCCACGCCGCGCCGTGCCGGTGGCGCAGATCCGCCTCGGTGGGCACTGCCGGGGTTAACCCTTGAACGGAGCCGGGTGATCGCTGCCTTTAAAGGTCTCCGGTGTCGAACTCTTGCCTGATTCTGCTTTGAAAGAGAGAGCCCTCTGCATAAAGCACGGAGCGATCCTTTCCCTCGAAACCTCCAAGTCCAAGGACCAGCCGCGTTATCTCCTGACGGAGCGCTTTCCCTGTTCCCGGTGGAGGGAGCACGCCTTCGACCTTCAGGTGTTCCTAAGGCAGTAATTATTCCCAGTTACTTTTTAACAGTTGAACACTTAAAATCACATTTATTTTATTTAATGCGGCGTTCTGTTTATTTTTCCCTTAACCAGCATTTACAGTGATTCCCACAATGGCTAAAATCTTGCGGCCGTTTCCAGCCCGTTAACCTTTGGAACGGGCCCGTTTCTTTCCCGGTGTTGCTTGTTCTCTGCTGAGCATCGAGATTCATGCGAAAATCCTTAATTCTCATTTTGTACACATGGAAACTTGTTTTTTCCAGTGCTTTAGCCAAGTAGCCCTTCTTCGTCAGTGAAGGATTGGAGATTGGTATTAGGGCTTGGCCGGTTTACTTTGCCAGGACCTTGGCGCTCTTTATTTCCTTGTCGGGAACGGCATGAAGGTTTCCAAACGGAGGTCGGGCAGCCGGCTGCGATTCCCGCTTGGGGGAGAGGTCTCTGCCACTCCGGGGAAAAAAGCTGCCTTGTGACCCATCTCCGAGCGAGGAGCTGAGGGTAGAGGTGGAATTCACCTACTCCACTTCGTGGCAGCGGCCCTTGAGTCTTCCCGGCTGCGTTGTCCCTGGGCATGAAGCACTTGGAGGTTTTTCAAGCCCAGCCTAGCCGAGGTTGGGAACCTGCATGCCACCGAGGATCAACGCGCTCTTTTGAAGGCCACGTCTGGAGGAGGAGCAGCAGCAAGCAGGGCTAGATCCTGTCGGTCCAGCCGGTTCTCCAGCCCGGGCCCTGTCCCTGCTAGCTTCCCCCAGGGCCCCGTGCTGTGCCATGGGTACGGAGGGTCGGACGGTGCCTGGGATCGATCCCGTGCCGAGCACCTGGGTGCGGAGCTGCTCTTCCAGCCTTCGGATGGAGCGGGGAGCGGGCTGGCACGCAGCGGGTTCCCCACCCTCGCCTAGACGCTCTCTCTTGGGAGCCCGTGGGAACGGGGGCTTGGCTGAGCACAGCCCCGTCCCCTCTCCGGAGGGGCGGCACCAGCAAACCGGCTGCTCTGCTCTTCTTTTTGACCTAGAAAAGAAGAAAAAGCCTCCTGCTCGTTATTTATTTATTTCCCGGGCTGCTGCGTGGCTGGAGAGACCTCAGCCCCCGGGGTGCCTTTGCCCTCCCTCGCGGCTGCATTGATTGAATGCGATGAGTTGCTTCTGAAAAGAAATGAATGGAAACGATTGTCGTTTAGAAATGCCTAAATGTCCCAGCATGGCAGGACCTGGCTCCTTGGGAGAAAACAGCCACCGCTTCCCGGGAGGACACTGTGCCGGGGAAATGGGTCTTTCTGCAAGTGATGAATTGCTGCCGGTAGCCTCGGCGTTTGAAGTCACCCGTCTCCAGGCCTGCCAGAATCAGTCCCGGTAAAAAGCTGGCGATAAAATCAGCTCTGCAGCGTCCATGAGGCTAGTAAAGAGGATGAATACTGATTTAATATGTAAAGCACTTCTTTGTCATGCCGGCAAACTCGGTCAGACTAGAAATGACAGACTTAAAAGGCAGGTCATACGAGGGCAGAGCGGGCAACTGGTACCCCCAGTCTCTTCTAAAAGTTATTGTTGGCGAGAGGAGATTAAATGAAGGGAACTGGCTGCCCTGAATAGCCCTGGTCTCTGCTGCTGGCTTTTTGCAGCCGCAGGAAATGTCCCAGGGACCCTCCATCCTTTGGGGTTTTCTCCTGGGGGCAAAAGCAGGTTGCAGAAGCTCTTGCTCTCCAGGTTATGGTGTTGCCATAAGACCGTGCTCTGCTCTGATTTCGTCGTTTCTCCCGGGGCGACTGCTCCGTATCGTAGCGCTCCTCGCTGCCCGCGGGCGATGGCAACTCTGGGAGCAACTTTGGAGGCTGCAGCGTTTTTAGGTGGTTCCCTGCTCCCTTCTCATCTTCTCATCTTGTATGAGGTGTTCTAGGGACTTCTCATCTTGTATGAGGTGTTCTAGGGATGGAAAGCATAGAAAATTAAAAGTAGGGGGGTCTTCTGTGGCATGGACACGCCTGGCTCATCCTGTGCCTGGAATAAATCCAGCTGGACTTACGGAGCCTCCTCAAGCTCGGAGACGGCGGGGGGGGGGACTTCTATTCGGCAGGGCCAGAGCACTTCTCTAGCGAGGCTCGCGGGGAACCGCGGGACAAGCGCTGGAGGTGGCACACCCAGCAGTCACGAGCTGCCAGTTCCTTTCCGGGGAGACGTTACCAGCCCCGATCTGGGATCTGTTTGCCCTTCCTGTGTTGTAATAATTAAACAAACGAGGCTGTATTTGCTGTGGGCGCTTGCGGTGCTGGGTTCGGGACTGCCGGGTCAGTCTGCCTACGCGTGGGCAGGTGCCTTATAACATAGGAAGASGCCAGTTGCCGCAGTGATTTTCTTAGCTACGTGGTGGCTTTGGGAAGCACYGAGCTGAGCAGTGCAGGCAGACAAGGCGGCCAGGCTTCGCCGTGGAAAGGCTTGGGGGGTCCCCATCACTTTTTTGCACCTTTCTTGGGGYGCAGTGATGTATTGGAAAGATCGGAGCTCCTTCACCTCCTGCCCTGCAAGCCCGAGCGCCTGCGCACGTTGCTTGACCCGAAAGCAAGCCGCCGTCGGTGGGAAGCGCCGGAGCTGCGTGGGAATGGGCACGGTCACGCCAGGTTTCGCAAGGGGAGAAAATGTTCTTCTGGCTTGGCAGGTGTGATCGAGAGCAGGCCGCCTTCRGCGGTGCTCTGCCAAACCTTGGCAGGCAGATGCCGGGCCCCGGTGTTTTTCTCCAGGGCACTTCCCCAAAAACCTGCTGCGCCGAGGGAGGCATTGCCCATCCGGCACCGGGTCGAGGTGCCCACTGGGATCCCGTCCTGGCTCTGCTGCTGAGCCTGTAACGYGGTGGCGAYGCTAAGAAGCCCCCCGYGCTCTCTTTCTGGGGAGCCCTGGGYGAAAAATCAGCGCTATGTTGTTTTTTCTCCTCRATCGTGAATTGCTGGGACGAAAAATATTTTCCTTGCTATTATCCATTGTGCTCCACCCGGCTGGAAAAGCCGTTTCCAGCAGGACGACRTTTGGGATCTGATTAGCGATTGCACTGTCCGGAGCCAGAAGCGGAGACCGTCGCCGGCACCCGAAGGTGNACGGGCCGTTCCCCCCTCGCCCCAGGCAGCCCGGTTTCTGCATCCGCAGCCCCGGCCGGGCTCGTTGCCGGACACCGCATTAATTCGCCGCAGGCCGCGTTTGGAGGGGTTTTGACGCGCGAATCGGTCATTCGATTAGGAAGCCGCTTGCGACGTTTGACGATAATTTTAGCCAGGGCAGATTTTGCTAAGCTGCYGCGTTCAGATGAGCTCTGGTAAAGCCACGGCGGGGATTACTGTGGTTAATTCAGCACTTGGTTTCTTTAGCGGTGATTTTCCCCCCTGCAGATTCAAATTCCCCTTTTTAGAACTGCTTGTTTCTCCCAAAAGTGGGATTGTGCCTGGGAACTGGCTTGGTGCCCACGGCCGGTGCTGCCAGGAGGAACCAGCATCCGAGGAGGACGGTGGTCTTGGTCGGCTGGGTGATATTGGGTGTGGAGCTGGGGGACCACAGCAGCCGCCCATCCCCACCTTCTCCTCCTCATCGCATCCTGAAGGAGCTTTTTCCCCAAGAAGCCATCCAAGCAGTGCATTTCGCTGTAGGAAAGTGCCCTGGCCCGTGGCTCCAATGTCCTGGCCATCCTGTAAGCAGGGATGAAAAAGCACCCGTGACCTGAGCAGCAAAGCCCTGGTGATCTGTTTTTCCTCCTGGGTTCACCTTTTCYCTGGAAATCTTTCCCTGAGATGGAGAAAATTTCTCAGCTGACACTTTAAGCTGTTTGAAAGCCAAGAGCTGCTTTATGGGGCATGTTTACACCCTCTGGTTTGATGAGTTGCCAGAGGGAGAGGTTTGGAGTGAAGGGGCAGAAATATTGCTGCTCTGAAGTTGCTGATGGTTTTCCCTCTGGAAATGCCAATGAACAACATGCCGGCCTTCCTCCAAGGTGACACAGGGCTATCTCAGGCTGTCCGGAGGAGATCGATTCAAGCAACGGACCTTGAACAGCGTCCAGCAAAGTCGTTCCTTGGTTAGGAAACCGGTGTGCCTTGCCGTCSTGGGCCCGCCTGCCAGCTCCGGACCCGTGCCCGGCGTGCGCTGCTGCTACCTGCCTGGTATCTCTCCAGAGAAGTGCTTCTGCTCCTCTTATCTCTCGGTACCAGCTCTCCAGCATGCTGGAGGTTATGATGCCCTCGGGTTTTTCCCTCCTGCATGAACCAGCCTAAAACAGCTGCAAAACCAAGCCTGCAAGCTCCATTTAACATTCCCCTTCCTTCCACTAACACAAATTCATGCAATTTGCAACTGAGTCATGTGGCGTCTGCTGGGAAGTCTGGTCTGGGAGGCAGATACCAGGCGGTAACATATCTGATATGGAGGAGCTGGCTAAAAGCCTTCTTGCAGCAGCACCCACAAAAAGATATGGGCTTCTTGCCTGGCTCTGATGATGGGCTTGAGCTGGTGCCAGCAGAAAGGGTTTCACCGGTCCCTTCGAGCYGGCTTTGGGGTGATGAGCTGCTTGGTTTGGGGTGCAGCTTGGGAGATTGGGGCTTTTAGGGTTTTCTGGCTGCAAGGGGAGTGGGGCCGGGTGCTTCTTCTCCCGTGCAGCCTCTTGGAGGAGATGCTGGACGTCCATTGCCCAGCACCATCATGCACGTCCTCCTGATGGCTTGGACTGACCCGAGGGTTTCATGTCCCCGTTTCCCATCCTTGTGGGTGGAAGCAAAATACCAAAGCTGTTTTCGACTCATCAGCTGGGTCTCTCCAGGAGTCGTGGCTCCGTTTTACGGTCCAAACAGCCATAATAGTGCCGTAGCCACCCTGATCTCAGACTACGCAGATTGCTCCTTTCTGGGGTGGATCGTCTCAAGTAAATAGTTTCATTCTTTTCCCCTTGAAGGCTCTTTCCCACATCAAAGCCTTCAGGGAGCTTTTGGGATTGTCGTGGCATGGAAAACCCATCCTTGAGGCCCCTRTGGCTTGTCTCTCTCCATCATCTTGATGTCTCCAGGACTCTTCTCGAGGTCTCCTGGGTCTATGGGGATGCTTTGTTAATCCCACTCCCTGCAATGATGTTTCATCCCGGTTAAGTGACAAAATTAAATCCTGCAGTGCCACGATCAGAGGGAAGGGACCACGTCGGGGCCCGTGGTCAGCTGCTGGGGTGGGGGTCTCCTGTGCGGCAGCGTGCCGGGGAGGGGGTGGCTGGCTCTTTTCCTAATGCTCGGCTTTCATTTCCCTTTTGTCTCGGTCGCCTTTCTACTCCAGCAGCAGAAACGGGGCTTTCTGTTGGCCGGTCACGTGGGATGTTTGCAACAGTGGAGTAGTTTGGGGCTTTTTTCCCCTCCTTTCAGCCYAGTGCACTTGAATTGGATGAGATAGTGGTAGGTGCCTTGAGTTGCCTCTGGCTGAGTGAGGAAGGAGGGGTGGCTGTTTTAGAGCTTCTCTTACAATGGAAATATCTGTAAYGCAGAGGAGGTTGAAAGTCAATGCAATGTCAACTGCTTTTTGTTGAAATGTTCTCTCTCGCTGAGTTTTTTTCCTCTGCTTTTAGTGTCATTTTTGGAAGGATGCGCCGTGTTTTTAACCTGCGGGATGCCCCGCTCCTGGGGAAGTGTTTGGAGAAACACGAGGGAGTCTGAGTTTCTGCTGGGACCACCCCAGCTTGCTTTGGTGTTGCACTTTTAGGCAAAAAAAAGTCAATTTGGACCAGTTGGTGCTGGGTCTGTCGGGGTGTGGACTGTGCTCTGAGCGGCACAGGTGCCTCTGCCCATGCACGGCTTGTCTGGAGGGTCGCATGGTACTTGTGCTGTATAAGTAGTCCGACTTTCTCGAGGAAAGTCGAGGAGCCAGAGATGGGCTAAAGGGGATGTTTGAAGGCTTTTGGGGTGCTTTTTTTAATCTCAGGTGTTAGGTGCCAAATCTGCTTTAACCTTCTGATGACAGAAATGATCAGGCAGAGGAGGGGGGGGCTGATTTTGGGCTCCTGTAGCCACAGATCTGTTCCCTGATATGTTTGGTAATGCTCATTTCTATGAGTACAGCAGTCAAGATGGACYGAAGGGAGCCACGGGCTGGAACAGCCTGGAAAGACAACGTGCCGTAAGGAGCACCTGCTGATTTAACGCTTCTTTTCCTTTGTGCTTTTCAGCAAATCCAGTTTGCAGATGACATGCAGGAATTCACCAAGTTCCCAACCAAGACTGGCCGTCGGTCGCTGTCCCGCTCCATCTCGCAGTCTTCCACCGATAGCTACAGCTCCGGTAGGTGCCGGGCTCCTTGCGTCTGCGTGATCGTCTCCCAAAGCCGGTGTCGGTGCCACTGTGAACAGACGCCGCTCGCGCTGGGTGTTAGGATGCTCCATGCCGCTGTGCTGTGCTCAGATACGAAGCAGATGATTTTGGAGGTTCCTGGCCTKTGGCTGGCAGCAGCATCTTTTCCCCAGGTGCTGAGCACTGGGTTTTGCTGAAATTTGGGCTGGTGCAGGGCYGTCCCTGTGCAGTGTCCTCCGTGCYTGGAACAGACCTCGCRTGACAGTGAAATTGGTTGCACTCAGCATAACAAAGTCTTGTAGCTCCAGCGGTTTTGGGGGAAGGAGGATCGTACTTGATTGCCTCTGCTCTCACTAGTGGCTCCATCGAAACTCAGCCAGGTTGGGTTTTAATTTACCTGTCTTCCTTTAAACGAGGTTTGTGTTCTGCTAAATCAACCTTGTTTGCTCTCATGGTTAAACTTCAATGTATCAGTTAGCTTGGTAGTTTTAGATGTAACATGAGTGTAAAATTCATTCTGGACATCGGCTTTCGTTATGAGATCTGTAGTCTGAGACATTAGCACATGCGTGCATGAAAGCCTGGAAGTCAAACGGAGCACAAACCTACCCGAACGGTGGGAAGCACCCTGACTGCCAGGCTCCCGAGATCCTGGGGTAACATGCGYTTCTCTCCTGGCTTAGCTGCCTCCTACACTGACAGCTCTGATGATGAGGTGTCCCCCCGCGAGAAGCAGCAAACCAACTCCAAGGGCAGCAGCAATTTCTGCGTGAAGAACATCAAGCAGGCAGAGTTTGGGCGCCGGGAGATCGAGATCGCTGAACAAGGTAAAGGTGGAGCGTGGGGTTTGCGGGGCCGGATGTCGTGCCCTTTGGAGGCCGGGAGTCCAGCCAAGGCATTTCCCGAAACTCCTGCTACGGCCTYGGATGCCTCGACTCCCTCGTCTCCACCCCTCGAATCAGCAGATTATGTGGGGAAGAGCTAGACACGACAACAAACATTAATGATGTGTTGCATGCACTTTCTAATGACAGCGAGGCTCTTGCAAGGCTTAATGTTCTGGTGGGTTTGGATGGGAAACCTCAGTGGGCAAAGATCTTGCAACGCCTTYGGAGACACTCAAACTGACAGTCTCAGCCCCTTCCCTTGGGGCTTGTGGGAAGCTGASTTACAATTTCAGCGGGGCTGGTTGGGTAACTTTGCTTTCAGGCCCATTTTAGACACATGCTGCCAAAGCCGTGGAAGGGAGAGACCATGCAGGCGCATTTAGAGCAGCTCTTTCGATCTGTGGCAGCACCACACTCATCTTCTTTAGGTGCATGCTTCTCACTGACGTAATTCTGCTGCAGGGCTGGTGACCTTCTTTAGCTGGGGCACATCAGATGTCTTCCTTGGGCAAAACRTGCCCCAGACTTGTCTCGTTATGTGGTCGCAAGGGCACTTTGTCCCGAGCAGCTTTGTCAAAGTGATGAATGACGCTGACATTTTGATCCCACAGTGGATAGACCTGCTGGGCCGGGGTGGGGAGCTCTCTGCCCAGCTGTACGACAGCTATGGCAAAAACCTTGGGGCTGGACGTGTCCTGTGGGTCCCCGGAAAGGGGAGCGGGTCTGGCAGAGAGGGGTCCCTCCAGAGTCAGCCATCATTAAACCCCCTCTGTTCCTTTTACAGACATGTCTGCTCTGATTTCACTCAGGAAACGAGCTCAAGGAGAGAAGCCTTTGGCTGGAGCTAAAATCGTGGGCTGTACACACATTACAGCACAGACTGCGGTGAGTGGCTGCTCGTTCAGGGCATCTGGGGCRGGAGAGACCAGCTTTTCCCTGAGGAAGAAAGTCCCTAAGTTTTCTCCTAGCCTTGAGGAACAGGAGRAGGAACCCCTGGTTTTGCAAAAACACCTTGGAGAGGTTCTGCCRCCTGTGTTTTCCCAGGGCGATGTTTCCTGGAGCCGATCGCCGATCCGTTCCTCGCTGTGCGTTCGCGCCACGGCCGTCGCTGCTCCTCGGGGGCTGCCGCTCACCGCTCTGTGTTGCAGGTGCTGATCGAGACGCTGTGCGCGCTGGGGGCACAGTGCCGCTGGTCTGCCTGCAACATCTATTCCACCCAAAACGAAGTGGCAGCTGCCTTGGCAGAAGCTGGTGAGTATGACAGAGCCTCGGGGAGCAACGCTCCTTTCCAGTCCCTTTCCTGGCCTTTTTTTGGTTCTGTAGGCTTGTCCCAGCTGGCCGTTGCTGCTTTTTAATCCTCTCCGGAAGGTCCAGATCCTTTTGGGAGTGGTTTGCAGCTGCTCTGGAAGCAGCGAGGTCTGAAATGGCCCTTAGCAGCTCAGCCCAGGGCGGGGTTTGTGTGTGCGCTGCAACACAAGGAGAGTCTGTGTTGGTCGTAGGTTTAACTTTTGACATGGTAAATACAAATTAGATGCTAGAGGAAATAATTCTTGAGTGTTTTTTGCTGTAAGGAGCAGGCTGGATACCAAGATCCGGAGTTGCTGCAGTCGAGATTTCCAAGAATGGGTTGGACCTTCAGGGAGGGATAAGCAGGTCTGGTCCTGCTGTGGCCTGGGATTTGATTTCTGGATGGCCTCTTGGCTCTCCTGTCTGCAGCTTTCCTGAGTTGGCCCAGCACCATGCACTTCTCCAGCCCTTTTGCGGGAGCATTTTTGCTGGTAGTGGTGGTGGAAGGACCAGGAGGAGCAGTTGCGCAAAACTGGGCGTCAGCTTCTGCTCGGGACTCTTCTGGGCTCCTCTGATTCTTCCAAACTCAGCAGATGCCAAGGATGCTCTTCTTTTCCTTCTAGGTGTTGCCGTGTTTGCCTGGAAGGGGGAATCGGAGGACGACTTCTGGTGGTGCATTGACCGCTGCGTTAATGTAGATGGTTGGCAGGCCAACATGGTAATGAGCCTTCTTCCAGCCATTCCTCTTCCTCCATGGAGCAGTCACCCATGGGCTCTTCACCCTTCTCTCGCTAGCACTGCTTGGCTCCTTGGGGCTGTTCCCAGGAGCCCTTAGGTGCTGCCCGGGCACCTGCTGACATTGCAAAGGCCACTGAGCTGCTGCTGAAGGCAGGGGGTCCCAGAGAACGGCAGCCAAAGCTGGGTGGGGGGCTGCGCTGAGCCCCCGTGGGGTTCTGGGGGCTGCGGAGACAGGATCCCGCAGCAATCCAAGGCGACACAGCCCCGATGGCATGGGAGCATCTCCTGCCACAGATGCTCTCCATCTCTTCCCCCCTTTCTGCCCCCAGCGAGCCCTTTCCACAGTGGAAGTCCTGACTGCCCCATGCTCTTCCTTGCTTGTTCTCCAGATCCTGGATGATGGCGGGGACCTGACCCACTGGGTTTATAAGAAATACCCCAACGTATTCAAGAAGATCCGAGGAATCGTGGAGGAAAGCGTGACTGGCGTACACAGGTAGGAGGTTTGGGAAGGCTGTGCCTTGAGTCTGTCCCACAAAGGCAAACTGTCTGGAAATTGAGATGTCCTGCGTTGTGACTGCTCTGGGTCCCTGCYGAGCACGGTGTGCAGGGGGACATGGGCATCTCTCAGGCTGCAGGGGACTCGGCATGGGCCTGCAGCGCTCTGGGAACATGTGGGTTACCCCGATCACACCTTTGCTCTCACTCTCTGGTCAACCGCACGTGTCTCTGACCTGCCTCTGTCCTCTTCCAGGCTGTACCAGCTCTCCAAGGCCGGGAAGCTGTGTGTCCCAGCCATGAACGTTAATGACTCGGTCACCAAACAGAAATTTGACAACCTGTATTGCTGCCGGGAGTCCATCCTGGACGGGTGAGTCCAGCTCTTCTCCCCCTCCCCACTTTACCTCTCGCACCGGAGGATTTGGCTCCAGCTCCTTTAGAGGGAAGCTGGGGCTCTTTTCTGCTTTGCCCTTGCTGCGTCCTTGCAGGACCCGGTGTCGGGGCCTCTCGCTGCAGGTCGCTGCCCCGTGCCGGCAGCGGTGTGCGCCTGACTAATCCCAACACAGCTCTCTCTGTCCCCCAGCCTGAAGAGGACCACGGATGTGATGTTTGGAGGGAAGCAAGTGGTGGTTTGTGGTTACGGGGAGGTGAGTTTCGTAAGCTCCAGCTGAGCTCATAAAGCTTCGTAAGCTCCAGCAGAGCTGAGTGCTGAGTCAACACCCCCCAGCCATCCTTCTTCCGGGGCTCAGCGTCCTGCCCCGTCCCCGCGTGAAGGCCACTCGCCCTTGCTTTAGGAGAACCGACCTGTAACCCGCCTCGTGAGCCGTTACCAGGGAAATCTTGCTAAAGCCTGCTGGGAGGCTGGAGAACAAGCGTCTGATTTCCCAGCCTGCCTGCAGATTAGCTGGGCTGCAAATACAAGTTGCTGGGAACGCCGGCCTGAATTATAACTCCCCATGGGTGCTCCCATCTGGTGTCCCTGGACTGGATTCAGCATCCAGCCCGGCTGTCACTGAGCCTGTGAAAGAGGAAGTGGCAGGGCAGGCTGGATCCTGCTGGTGGATAATGCTCCGGTTAGGGGGGAATCGTACCACGAACTTGTAAACGATTCCGTCCTGGAAGAGCACGGAGCCGGGAGCTGACACCTTCCCGCCATCTGTGTGCTGTCTGCGTGGGTGTTTATCTTCCCGCGCGGTGATGGCCCTGGCAGTAGCTGCAAATGCTCTTCCCGGCAGGAACATGCTTACTAATTTATTTAGACACCAGTGGAGCCCAGCTCTGCTCAACCAAGAGGCTGCGCTGGCTCTCGCCCAGCGGCTCTGGGGTGGTATGTGACTCTGCAGGCGTGAGGTGCGCTGGGAGTTGTAGTCTCAGGGACTTGCCCTGAGTTTTACTGGATTTCTTCAAACCAAGGTAGCCCTTCCACCCTCACTGGTTTTCCCTGTTGGGTGTGGGTTGGATGCCTGTTTTGTCCTGCCTGGCCATTTTCAGTAGGTCTGAGCTTGGAGCTGGGTGATAAGGGAGGGTGTCTCTGGAGATGTTTCTTCTGCAGCTTTCTTGCATGTAGCTGGCCCCAAAAATGGGGCTGATCATGTGTGTATGAAGACTAGCGAGGTGTCAGCATGGGTTAGTGGCGTGGAGAACTGGGCTTTGCTGGGATACTTCAGTGTAATTTTATAGTGGAGGGAGGGATAGAGTCAGAGTTGCTCTTACGTGGCCTCTGCTCTTCCCCACGCTGATATGGGGAGCGTGGGACGGAGGATCCATCCCCCGGTCAGTGCAGGAGAGCTCTGAATGCCAAAGGAGCCCTCTGGTTTAAAGGTGAATGGGGGAAGTTCACGCTCGTCCAGATTGGCTTTAACCTCCTCTCGGAGACTTGAAGGACAAGGAGAGGTCAGAAGGGCTCCCACGATGGTGGGGGCTGTTCAAGCTGCGAATGTGTTGGTTTTTGGAAACCTCCTGCCAGCTGGCCGCTGTGCGGGGCGGTGGCCTTGGAGGGGAAGCTGGGCTGGCTGCGGAAATGCCGTTCGCCAGATATGTGGCTGAGTCACTCCAGAGCCAGGTTTCCAGGCTGGTCGCCGGCATCGGGCAGATGGCTGGATTAGCATCTCTCGGGCTGTTTTGGGGAAGGGAGGGGGGCTGTTGTAGCGCTCGTCGTGTCCTGCAGGCTGCTTCACGCTGACGCGTTGCCTTGGCAGGTTGGCAAGGGATGCTGTGCCGCTCTGAAAGCCCTGGGAGCGATAGTCTACGTCACGGAGATCGACCCCATCTGCGCTCTCCAGGCCTGGTGAGAGATGTTACGTCCTGCTTAGGAGCATCTCTTCCTTTGCACTCTGGCCTGGTCTCTTTTAAACCCTGACAGAGGCTGAGACGAAGTCAGGAGACTCCTCAGAGAGCATTTGTCTTCTGACGGGGAAGGGCTGGGGCAGCTTTCAGGGCTGGTTGAGCAGTGGGATATGAGGCAGTTGGCATCTGCTGCCAGCTGGCTTGGGAAGACAGCTCGAGGGTCCGTGCAGGGCTGGTTGAATGCTCCACACGTCCCTTGGCTCCTCCAACATTTGTAAGAGCAGGTTTGACACCTGAGCCTTTGCCCAGCCCTTCCCCTTGCATCTGGCGTCCCTGGGGGTGTGGATGGATAGTCTGGCTGCTGTTGTGAGCAATTCAGAGCTGCTTCAGCAATACAGTGCTGAGATCCCTCCTGGCCTGGGGCAAATGGGGAAGAGGTTCTCCTCCTCCTCATGGTCCCTGTCCCCCTTTTCCACCAGCATGGACGGATTCCGGGTGGTGAAGCTGAGCGAAGTTATCCGTCAGGTGGACGTCGTCATCACCTGCACAGGTACGGCAGAGGGGTGCGGGACGATTGCTGCAGGCGAGCCGTGAAGCAGGCGCTGGCTGAGACGGAGCAGTCGTTCCCGGGCGGGCGTCTGGAGGCAGGATGCTCTGGAGGAGTCGGGGATGGAGGACAGTTCATTGCCACACGCTGCTGATTTTACACGAGCAGCGGGGACTCTCTGGGGAGAGCTTTTCCTTTTACCCAACTCTGCTCTTTGACCATAGCCCTCAGCACCTGGTAGGAGAGGCTTCAAAGCCAAGTGTCCCCAAAGGTATTTTAGGGTCTTCTGGGGCCTGGTGAATTCACGGGACCAAAGATGAGCAGTTGTCACACGTGTCCCACTGTCGTCACAGCCAGGATGGCTCTCGTCCTGGTTGAGATTCAGCTGATGTTGCTCCAGGCTGGGCTTCTCCGCACCAAGCGCAGGGAAGGAGAAATTAAAGGGTTTATATCTCCGCTGCCTTGGGTTCATTTGTGCCCTCCCTACCTGCAGGAAACAAGAACGTTGTGACCAGAGAACACCTGGATCGGATGAAGAACAGCTGTATCGTGTGTAACATGGGCCACTCCAACACCGAGATCGATGTGGTGAGTCTGCCCGCAGCCTTTGGCCAGCTGCGTCTGCCCTGCTGCTCTCGAACTCGTCACCGACCGCTTCCAGCCGCCTGCCCCGGCTGGTGTCCTCCCGTGGTGACTCGGCCTGTCCCTCTTTCTCGCGCAGACCAGCCTCCGGACCCCGGAGCTGACCTGGGAGCGCGTCCGCTCCCAAGTGGATCACGTCATCTGGCCGGACGGGAAGCGGGTGGTGCTGCTGGCCGAGGTGTGTCGAGGACTGTGCCGTGGTGGTGTTTGGGGGAGCTGGGGTCCCTCGCTAGCCTTTCCCCAGAAGTTATCGCATGTCATGGTTTGAAACAGATTTAACTATGCAGAAAGCTGCTGGGACAATTCCTATGTGGGAAGAGATGCAAAGCTCAGGAAAGGGTTTCTTGATTTTTTTCCGTGAATTTTCTCTTTTCTCGAGGTGAGGGAAGTATCGTGTGCCACATGCGGCCATGGAGGTGCCATCTGGCTTGTTCTTTCGAGCCAGGAGCCATCCGCATCAGCGAAACGCCATCTGCATCTGGCTTCGACAGGGCTTCCCACACGGCACACTGGCTGGGTGTCTTCTCGTCCTGTTTGAGCTCTCCTGGCAGTAGGAGAGACAGGCTCTTTCCAGAGACCTTAAAGCCTCCCTGCCCTGTAGCTGTGGGTGGAAAACGAGGCAGGGTTTGGACACTCTAGTAACACTCGTGGCCCTTGAATCACTGTGCTCTAGTTGCTCTCTGCCCTCGTAGAGACTTGATTCGGTTTGTCGCTGCCTTTGGGGCAAGTCGAGTCCTCAGCAAACTCTCCTCCCGCTTTCTCCTAGGGCCGTCTGCTCAACCTGAGCTGCTCCACGGTTCCCACCTTCGTTCTCTCCATCACGGCCACCACTCAGGTCGGTACGCTGCAGGGCTGGAGCGCGAAGGGTGGGCTAGTGCTCTGGGGCCTTGCACGAGCCTTGGCTGGGGGGACGCTGTCGGATGGGTGCTTGGGATCGCGCTGGAGCAAGGGATACTGTTGCCACCGCCTCTCATCTGGGATGTGGCTCTTTGGTTGCTGCTTCTCGGCTGGAAGGTAACTTTTAAATGATCCAAGCTTCATGGCAGAGTGTTTCTGCTGTGCTGTAAGCAACCGGAGAGCTGTCTTTAAGTTTAATTCAAAGACATCTTTAGAGCAGGGCTTTGTTTTGTCTTTGGACTCTCAATTTCTACATCCCAAGAAACTGGGGCAAATTTGGGGAGTCTGTGGGTTAATGGTTAAAACACTCGTGAGCCTCAGTGCCCCCTTGGCTGGGTGTGACACCGGTTGTGTGTTGCACTGCTTGCCAGGGCTCTGCCTTTCCAAAGAAAACGATGACTAAGTCCGGCTCCGCTCCGCAAATCGCACTCGGTGCCGACTGTGCAAACGGCACGGTGCCGAGGGCAGCCGAGGCCAGCTGGGCCTGACCTCCCTCCGTGATGGCAGGAGAGGACACTAATGGTGGGGAATTTGCTTTTCCCCACGCTTGTCTGTTCGAGGTGACAGGGACGGGGTGGTGTTTTGGGCCTGGCGCTTGGGGGAAGATGCAGTTTCACTTCTGCCGAAGGAGCATCCGTGGTTTTTAGAGCAAGGCTGTTAGCTTAAAATGAATGATCCCTTCCTTTCCACGTGATGCGGCAGCCTTACGGTGTAGGAGGATTAGAGCTGCTCCCCTCTCCTCCATCCCAAGTTCTGCTTTTCCCCCAAGCGCTAAGCCCAGATGCTGCAAACAGGCGGGGTGACGTCTCATTTTCGATCCTTCTGGTCCTCCCCCAGCAGCAGTTGGATCATGGAGATCCAGAGGAGGATGTACCTTAGATGGAAGCGTTTCCTTAGGGGATTTTGGAAATGTTTGCCCCTCCCTGAGACTCATGAACCCTTAGCACTGCCGTTCCTCCCTACCGCCACTGCCGTGAGGGCTGGTGGCCGTCCCTGACTGTCCCTGGACTGTCCCCTGTGATCTCTGCAGGCTCTGGCTCTGATCGAGCTTTACAACGCTCCCGAGGGCCGTTACAAACAGGACGTCTACTTGCTGCCGAAGAAGATGGGTGAGTGAAGGAAACTATCTGCTCGGCACCCACAGCTGGGTCTCTGGACTGAGTTGTTCTCCCTGGGCTGCCGCGGGGCCAGCAATTTTGGACGTAAGGAGAAATTCAAATCTGGGCTGGACAAAACTTCCGGAGAGAGGATGGGTTCAGGGAAACCAGCACCCTTAAAACACTTGCTGGTTGTTGAATCTCTTTTCCTTAATGGTCTGCATCTTGTTGGGTAGCCCTGCTCCTGAAACTTTCCTGCCTAGCCAGACCCTGTTGTAGTTCCCCGTCCCCATGTGTGTTTGCAGTGGGGTGCCCTGGCCCTTCTCCTGCCACGAGGTGACCAGGCATCGGCTTCCCGAACGCTGGGGGGGGGGGGAAATCCACCCCCTAATCCCCGCTTTCCTCTCCCCTTTCCAGACGAATATGTCGCCAGCTTGCACCTGCCGTCGTTCGACGCCCACCTGACGGAACTGACGGACGATCAAGCAAAATACCTGGGACTCAACAAAAACGGGCCTTTCAAACCCAACTACTACAGGTCAGTGCCGGGGCGGCAGCGCCGGGGAGCTGCGGAGGCTGCTGGGGACGTCTCCCGCGTCGGGGCGGCGTCGGTTCCCGGGGGCTGAGCGACCCCTTTGCGGATCACGGCCGGGCTGCCGGGGACATGCTGGCTCTGTCCCCAAGCACCCGCGGCCTCACTGTCCCCTCCCTTCTCTTCCAGATACTGACGGACCATATCCATGAAGGACCAGACCACACAAGGCAACATTAGAGAGATTATTTTTAAAGACCATTTTATTTTGTTTTTTCGTTTTTAACCAACAAAGAAACCTGTTTTTACGTTTCTTTTATCAGTGTGATTTTAAGGCCACTTTTCTTTTCTCAGTTTCACCCTTTCACGTGATCACATCTCTGCCTGCTCTTGGCAGACAACCTGGGATTCGCTTCCTGCTTTGATGTGGCTGAAGCCGCCGGTGGCTCCCAGCCCTTGCTCCCAGGAAAGGGTTCCCTTTCCTGGTGTGTGAAGGGCAAGTCATTCCTGCAATGATGTTTATTTTTTGTTGGTTTTTTTTTTTTGACCTTTCCAGCCTGCGTTAGTCTCAGTTGGGATACCTGCAGCTGCGGAGATGCTGTTCTACCTTACCTTACGTTTCTTTCTTTGTGTGGATTATCTGCAACTTCTAAATTGCCTTAAAGAGCCCAGTTTTAGCTGCTAGATCAGTGCTCCCGGCGCTGCCTGGGAGCAGAGTGGCGCCTGCTGGCCACCTCGCGAATAGGTGACTGTCCCCAGCTCAGCCAGGGGCCCGGGCCGAGGCGGCTGGTGGCCCGGGCTGGGGGTCCGGCTGGGTAGGGGGAGTTTGCTGTTTCAGGGTGCTAATCTGAATTCGGACGGGGGTCGCTTACCCAGCGTTATTCTCATCTCTCCTAGGTTTTTTTAGCCAAACTGCACCTTAATTGAGTTAAAAATTTTTGTGGTTTTTTTCCCCCCTCTCTTTTCCTTTTTGATTCTTAAAGATGTTTTAAAGGAGGGAAGCGATGGGGATGGTGAGGCAAGGCACCCAGCTGCGGAGTTCGGGGGCTCCCTCTCCGACCTGGAAGCGCGGAGGTGGTTTTTTAAGGGTTTCTGGGCGTTTTTGGGGGTTTCGCTTTGTTTCGAGCTGGACGCAGGGCTGAGCCTTCTCCCCACGCCGTCCCCTCGGCCGCCTCCGCGCCGTCACCTGCCTGGGTAATCGCGTAACCCCCCCAGCCGGGTCCGCCGCCCCGCGGCACTTAGCCCCCTTGGCGCTCCTCGGCCGGCCTCGCTGCTCTCCCGCGGCGCCGCTCCGCTGCTCGTATCGCCTCTTTCGTCCCTGGTGACAGCTTTTCCTCTTCTCCATCTCTTTCTGCTTGTCCCGGGCCGGGGGAAGCTCCTTGCAACCCTGTGAGGTTTCTCTTTCCTTCTCTTCCCCCTTCCTCCGCCCCTCTTTGCTCCCCCCAAGGCAAAGCGTGGCGGGACGGAGGGCCCCAGCCCCGGGGTTTGGCCTGGCCCGTCTCCTGCTGCGCGTCCCGCCGGCATCTCCGGTACCGCGAAATTCGAGATGCCGCGAGCCCCGTCGCCTCCGGCCGCCCTCTCGCGGGGTCCGAGGCCGGCGTCCCCCGCTCCCTGGGGCAGCGCTGGCCTCGCCGGGGCGGGCGGCCCCGCGGGGGGCTCCCGGCTCGCTGGGGGGCCCGGGACCCCCCTCCTCGCCCGCGGCTCCCCCTCTGATAAGCCATGGCGTGCGGGGCGGCCTGGCGGTGGCTCCTGCCCCCCGCGCGGGGCGGCCGGGGTTGGCGGCGGGCCGGGAGGGAGAGGTTTATTTTGTATATGAATGATTTTTAATGAATGCAATATTAATCCTTGCAGATGAGCAATAAATCATTAAAGTCTAATTAAACTATTAGGAAAACAAACCTCTCTGGTGCCGTGGGCGGTTTCTTTGGAAGAATGAGCCAAGGGGGCAGCTTGGGGGGGCCGAGTCCTGCCTGACCCCCCCCCCCCCCGGGGGCTGCCTCGGGGCCCCTCGGTTTGTGGTTTGAGCCCCCCCAGCCCCTCTGAGCCCCCCCAGGCCTCTTGATTTGGGGTTTGATCCCCCGCAGGCCCCTCTATTTGAGGTCTGAGCCCCCCAGATCCCTTGATCTGGGGTCCCCCCCTCTCTAGGCCCCTCTGATCTCCCCCCTGCCCCTCGTTTGGGGGTCTGGTCCCCTGCAGCCCCCCACGGAGGCGCCTCTCCCAGGGCAGGCCTACAGCTCTTCCCCTTCCTGCCACTCCCAACATGGCGGCCTCAACGCGTCGGGGCGCGCCTCCCAGCGCTGCGGGAGGGAGGGGGATGCCACTCCCAGCATGGCCGCCGCGCGGGGCGGAGCGCCGCGGTCAGCTGAGTGCCACACCTAACATGGCTGCTGGGGAGGGGCGGAGCTCCCGGCCGGGCCGCGTGCCGCACCGGACATGGCGGGCGGGGCGCCGCGGTGACGCGCGGCGCCTCGGCGGAGCGGCGGGCGGAGCCATGGCGCAGCCGGCGGAGCGGCCGGAGCCCGGCGCCACTCCCAACATGG
>PTFA01000104.1:3358577-3431697 GCA_003342895.1 Casuarius casuarius | reverse complement strand
GGGCTCGGCGTCTGCCGCGGCGGGCGGCGCGGGCCCGGCCCGGGGTTGGCTCGGTACCGGGCTCCCGCTGCGGGCGGTTCGGGTCGGTGCCGGCTTCAACCCCAGCCGGGCCCTCAACGGAGCCGCCTCGGGCTCCCGCCGCCCCGGCCGAGCTCGGGGTCGCGCTCGGTACCGGCGGCGCCCGCCGCTGGGGGCTTCTGCCGGGCGGTGCGGGGCGACGAGGACGGGGCCCTTCCTGTGGGTGCCCGGGAACCGGCTCGGTGCCGGGGACGGCTCCGGAAAGGGGTGACGCCGAGGCCCCCGAGCGCCAGAGCATCCGGCAGGGCTTCGCCCTTTGTAACGCCCTCAGACCCGGTTCCTTCCCGGGAAGGCTCCAACCGCCTTGACGCTGGGTCCGGACGGAGCGTCATCTTTCGGGATGCTGCTGCGTTCGGCACTCGGCCCGCTGCGGCGGAGGGGCTGCTCCCGTACCCGTTTCCCTGCGGTGGGTTGGTGCCGGGGCGAGGGGACGTCGTCTGCACGAACGCAGCCCCCCAAAGCGCCCGTGTCTGGGTGCGGGAGGCCTCCCGGTGCCAACGAGGCGCCGCGTGTCAGGAGAGGGCTGCCGGGCCTCCCCGAGGCTTCGGAGCCGCTTCCAGCCCTGCGGGGAGCCTCCGCCTGTGACCCACCACCCTGCTGAATCCGCCCCTCGCACGGGCGCGGGTGCCGCAGGATTCACGAGGGTTTTACCGTGGGTCTGTGCTGATGATTTGCTTAAAAGAAGCAGATGTTTCGTTCCACTAAGGCGACTGCTTCTCGCCCTGGCTCGATGTTTTCCCAACCTCACTAAAGCTGCCTGGAGTTGTTTTGCTCGCTATTTGTATTCTCGTGGCATTTCTCCGTTGCCGGCTGGGTCTGTACTGGGGTGATAGCCCAGGTTTTCATGCTGACCCATGTCTATACAAGACTTGCGAGCTCTGAGAGCGCCCCAGTTCGATCTAACTTGCTCCTCTCCCGAAACCAAACACGCCCTGTCCCCCGGGTTATGTTTCGGCCTTTTTCTTTGGGCTCCTGCGGTGTTTTACAGGTGATGCAGTGGCAGAAATGCAGCCGGGCTGAATGCGGCTGTTTGCCACCAACAGCAAGGCTAGGGAGAAGGCGCGAATCGAGATGCAGGAGGTGCTTTAGTGGTTGCCTTGGTAACGTTTAAGCCGCTGCTGATAAATTTTTGATCTCTTAAACTGAAAATACAGTCCTGGACTTGCAGCAGGCTGAGGTGAATTGCGAGTGTCTTAGGGATTCTTGCTTTCCTGAAACATTTTTTAATTTAACTGAATTTTTGTTTTGCTTTCAGGGCTATTCGGAGTCCCCAGACCTGGAGTTTGAGTATGCAGATACCGATAAATGGGCAGCAGAGCTCTCTGGTAAGGGAATTGTCCCGATGGATCAATTAATCAGCCATGATTTCTTTCTTGGTAGTGATTAAAGGGACTCCATCAACATCAGTATGGCTTTGTTGATGTCTTTAAACACCTCGTTCACGTTAAAAGGGATGTGATGTCATGTAATTAATATTTTGCCATATGCTGGGTGTGTATTTTGCATTTCCCTCATCTTGGTTACGAAGGCAGTTAATTTGGCCGGGTTGCAGCTTTCTCTGATGGCTTGGTTGGAGGTTGTTGGAGAAAGGCCTCTCTCCAGGTTCTTGAAACAGCATCTTTTCTTTGGAAAGGCTGATTTCAAGCTCAACGGACGCTGCAGCTGCATTACTGTGGTGTGAAGCACTGCCTTGAAATCGTTTAGCAATGAAAGCATATAAATCAAAGAAAGAAAAGGTAGAAACAACTGTTTTGGTGTTTGATAGCGGCTAGCCGTGCCTGGGTGGCCGAGGTTCGCTGCCCAGGCTCTGCCCCGTGGTTTCCCTGCTGTGACCTGGCTGGTGTCTGCAAGCAGCTCCCTGAGAGCGTGTTGGGAGAAACCTGACTGCTTTCTCTGTGCTTCCTTGGCAGAGCTGTACAGCTACACGGAAGGGCCCGAGTTCCTGCTCAACCGCAAGTGCTTTGAGGAAGACTTCAGGATCCATGGTGAGAACCTTCTCTTGTGCCTCTCCTGCTCTGGGCGGGGATCTCCTGGGGGAGATGTGCAGGGATGGGTGCGTTACTGCTGCATCAGAAAGCAGGATCCAGGCACTGATGGTCTTCGTGCGGGGTTTGTATTTGAGACTCGTGTTGGCTGGGCCCTGGGACGCAGCTCGCGGCGTCTGGCTTGTTCAGCGTTCGCTTGTATTAATGTCCTAGATGCCTCATTAATGCCAGGGTAGCTGTGCTGGAAAACACAGGCAGCAGCAAGAGCATCCAGCTCATTTCCCGTCAGCTGCTGGGTGCGGCTGATGTCGGAGCGCTGCCAAGGCCGATTCGGATGGGCACGATTCACGTAGCTGTGCGATGGAAGGCAGGGGATGCCCCTCTGCCCATCTCACACGTACCTGGGTGTTATTTGCAGCATCTCATGAGCACCTCGTTCAGTGGGGCGACCCTGCTTGCCCTCACGCTGGATGCTTTGAGGTTTTTCATGGGATGTTTATGTCCAGTGAAGACAGAGGGGCTGTACGTGCCCTCAGCCGGGCTGCCTTGGCTTTTCAGTGCGGGACAAGAAATGGACTGAGCTGGACAAGAACCAGCATCGCACGCACGCCATGCGGCTTCTCGACGGGCTGGAGGTCACTGCGCGGGAGAAGAGGCTGAGGGTTGCCCGAGCCATCCTCTACGTCGCCCAAGGTACGTCACGGCGTTGGGCTGGTGGGCTCTGCCTCATTGCTTTCCCCGTTGCTGAATCTGGGCAACAGACTGGAAACTCTTGGTTTAAAATACTTAAATTCCTTTTTTTTTTCCCCCTTCTATCCTTGGTATCACCTGGGATGATTGGAACTAAGGTAACCTCTCAGGGTGGCTTCCTTTCAGGCTAGGAGCTTTTTACAGCACTGGGAGTCAAATGTTTTACAGGAGCTTGGCCCAAAATTTGGCCGTCTCGATGTGCTGTCCCGGCTCTGCCAGATCTGGGCTCTGCTACCCACAAGGGGACAGTTCTGTCCTCTGCATCTGATTTCTTGTCTTAAAATTGTGGATGCGGTTTTCGTTTTCCATGCAAAGTTTGCTGGCTGCGTGGGAGGGCCTCGGGATTCCTGCAGGGCTCGGATCCAGCAAGGATGTTGTTGCAGGCACCTTTGGGGAGTGCGGCTCCGAGGCCGACGTGCAGGCGTGGATGAGGTATAACATCTTCCTGTTGCTGGAAGTGGGGACGTTCAATGCTTTGGTGGAGCTGCTGAACATGGAGATTGAGTGAGTACGGTGGAAAGATGCTTTCAGAAATGGCTCTGGAGCTCTGCTCTTGGCGTGAGTTTTTCTAGTCTGTGGCAGCTGCTTCGTCCCCAGTCTCATTCCTTGTCTATCTCTAATCTAATCCCTGCAGTACTGGAATGACTCCCATTGTTTTGGATAGATCTGTAATGTAGGATTAGACACAAATTATACAGAAATTCTTTCTGACTGTGCTATTTGGCAGCAAACAAACAGGTCTGTTCCTCCTCCCTCGACTGTCCTGTTAATTTGGGACTTATTGCAGCAATACCAGTCTCGAGGGTTGGCTCTGGTGTGCAGGTTGCTCATGGCGGGGTTAAAATCTCTCGAAAGCCCCCTTGTCTGAGGCTGTTTTCCCTCCGCAGTAACAGCGCCGCTTGCAGCAGTGCCGTGAGGAAGCCTGCCATCTCCCTGGCCGACAGCACGGATCTGAGGTACGGAGGCAGGGCTTGGGATGAGGAGGCAGCGCTCAGCCTGCGCGCCGGGCAGGCGGCCGATCGGGGAGGTGAAAGCCGTGAAGCATGGCAGGGCAGGGGGGTATTTTTTCGCTTTGGTTTGCAGTTCAGTCCGCAATACTGCGATCATTCTGTCGATCTGCGTTTGTGGTACCTCGTACGCTGCCCCACACCGAAGAGGCCTTTCTCCAGTGTCTGAGCCCTGATCCCTGGTGTGGGGCGGGTGAATCCAAGCAGGCTGTGATCTCGGCAAATCCAGACTTCCCCCAGACCAGCGGGTGCTGGCAGCGTCTCTGTATCCCATCGGGACCTCGTGCCCCGCAGTAATTAGCGCGGCCTTTTGCCCTTTGCAGAGTGCTGCTGAACATCATGTACCTGATCGTGGAGACAGTCCGGCAGGAGGCCGAGGGAGACAAGGCCGAGTGGAAGGCCACGAGACAGACCTTCCGAGCAGAGCTGGGTGAGGACCGCAGTGCCTGGGGGGAGAACGGGGCAGAGGTTACAGGGGGTGAAGAGCAAGAGTGAGACGGTGGCTGGATTTGGGCATCGGTTGATAGGAGCTGGTAGCGTTGGGTTGGTTCCTGCTAAGTGTGTTGTATCTAGGCTGAACCGTGCTGGAGGGGGTGAAAGATGTGAGCAAAGGGAGCCAGCCAGCCTTTGTTGCTGCCATGGTGCTCTCTCCCTGGGGAGAAGCCTTGAATGTTGGGGTTGTTATTTCCCCTTGACACGTGGGTAAGAAATCATGGAGGGTGCCAGGCCTTGGAAAGGAAGAGAGGAGCTGTCTGGGATGAAGTGAGGATGTTGGAGATGGGAGGTGACGGGGAGAATGACTGCCGAGACCAGTGGGAGAGTGCAGGGGCCGGTGGTGCTGGTGTGCAGGAGGGAAGGTGTGAGGTGCAGGTGTGACAACAGCCTTGCTATCGTTGTCATGTGAATCCAGGAGCCCCGCTGTACAACAACGAGCCCTTCTCTGTGATGCTTTTTGGGATGGTGACCAAATTCTGCAGCGGCCACGCTCCACACTTTCCCATGAAGAAGGTGCTGCTCTTGCTCTGGAAGACTGTGCTGGTAAGAGAGAGGCTGTGAGGTGTGCCGACGTACGTCTTGTAGTTTTACCTTTAACAGAGGAAGGAAGTTCTGCCCCCAGGCTGGCTGTAGTTGCGCTGTCCTCTCTTTCTGGTATAAATCTGGGTAGTTGTGCGCTCTAGGTGAGCACTGGTTATTGGTCTCTAGAGCTGGATTCCAAGGTGCAGCCAAAGCAAGGTCCTGAGCTTGGGTCTGTGTAAAAGAAAAGGTCCAAATACCTCTGCTGCAGCTACCAAGCACCCTCCTGTCCCTTTGCTCTATCACAATGATGAGAGCAGCATGGGGGCAGGCAGATCTTGTTTCTAAACCACGGAGAAGGATTTGGGACTCTGGGAGTGTGGATTTGGGAAGGGCAGGTGGAGAAGCCCTTGATGCTGTGTTGAGGATTCTCCTGCCCTCAGGATCCCATGGTCTCCCTTGCAGTGCACCCTGGGAGGCTTCGAGGAGCTCCAGAGCATGAAGGCGGAGAAGCGGGAGATCCTGGGCCTCCCGCCGCTCCCGGAAGACAGCATTAAAGTGATCCGCAACATGAGAGCTGCGTCCCCCCCGGCATCGGCCTCCGACCTCATCGAGCAGCAGCAGAAGCGAGGCCGGCGGGAGCACAAGGTGAGGCTGGAGCAGGGGGCTGGGGACAGCGATGTTATTCGAGGGACAGCTGGGCCCAGGACACCAGTCTTGGAGCAACTTGTGCCCAGGGTATTTGCCTGCCTGGTAGTGAGCTGTGGGAGAGGGACATGCAGCTCCCACACGCCCGCTTCTCTCTCTCCAGGCCTTGATTAAACAGGATAACCTTGATGCCTTCAATGAGCGGGACCCTTACAAAGCTGATGACTCCCGCGAGGAAGAGGAAGAAAACGATGACGACAACAGCCTGGAGGGAGAGACCTTCCCCCTCGAACGTGATGAAGTGATGCCTCCCCCCACCCAGCATCCCCCCAGCGACCGCATCGCCTGCCCCAAGGGGCTGCCCTGGGCCCCCAAGGTCCGGTGAGTCCGTGGGACCTCATCTTGGGTCAGGCTGTGGGGAGAGCTGGAGTGACTGGCTGGGGAAGACAGCGGAGGTTGAAGAGCCCATCGTTGTGAACTTCAGCAAGGGGTGCGGAGAAGATATCAGGGCTGGGGTGGCCAATCCGATGGTCTCTTTGGTGGCTTTTCTCCTGGTGGGGTGGGCTGGGCACCATCTCCTTCACCTGACTGTAGTAGTTATTTCTGATGCCCTGTGACTGGGGCTCTCGTGTACCCAGCAACAGGGAATTTAGGCTGACTCGAAGATGCAGTGTCTTCCTCTTGTGTCCCTTTCCTGCAGAGAGAAAGACATTGAGATGTTCCTGGAGTCCAGCCGCAGCAAGTTCATTGGCTACACTCTGGGCAGGTAGGTTCCTGCGTAGCCAGGTTGGGGAGCTGCCCGTTTTGGGGGGTGTCGCAGAGCCTGGTAGTGTGTGAGCTGTCGTTGCCCTTCCCTTGCCAGCAGACAAGCCCTAAACTCGCCAGCTCCTCTCAACGGCAGTTTCTGATCTGCCTGTGGAGTTGGCTCAGACTTTGCTCCTGAACGGACCCAGCCTGACTCTTCCCCTTCTCTCTAGTGACACCAACACCGTGGTGGGGTTGCCCAGGCCAATCCACGAGAGCATCCGAACCCTGAAGCAGGTGAGTGTGTTGATGAATTCCTCTGATCTCTGTGCGGGTGCCCCTTCCCCAACCCACTGCACTGATCGCAGGTCAGGGCAAGTGGTTCATTTTCCTGGCTTCTCTCTGCCTAGCTCAGCCCTGGGAGGTGAGAGGCCTCAAGTTTTCTTCTCTTCCCTGCTCTCCCAGGCTGTCTAAGCCCCTTCCTTCCCTGGCCTTCTTTCCTTTCTTACCTGGGGTTGCCCCAGAGGGGAGGCCAGCAGCTACCACCCTCCCCTGCCGCCCTGTCTATCAAGGTCAGGTCACCAGTGTTAGATGTGCCTGACAGACAGGAATGACAGAGGTTTCTGGAGGGACTTACAAAGAAGATGAGACAGAGCAGGACACCTTGTTGTGCTGGGGCAGCTCCAGGATGCACCGTGGGGCAGGTTGGGGTAGGTGGCATCTGTGGGGGGCTCTGAGCTCTGTAGCATGAAGCCCTTGCTCTGTCTCCGTGCAGCACAAGTACACGTCGATCGCGGAGGTGCAAGTGCACATGGAGGACGAGTACCTGCGCTCCCCGCTTTCAGGCGTGAGTGTGGGGACGAGGAGGGGGTAAAGATCCCTAGATGGGAGCTGGGGCACTCGGTCCTGCCGGGTCTTTTGGCCATCGGGAGGGTGGAGGTTTACTCTGTGGCTTGCTGGGGAAGGAGTGATTTCTCCAGGAGCAGAGTGGGGTTTTGCCGGGAGGCATCGGGCAGGAGTGAGAAATATCCCAGGCTGTGTGGTTTACCTTGGGATCAGAGAGTTCAGCCCTGAGCCAGACCTGCACTGCTGGCGGCTGCTCTTGGTGTGAGGTTATCTCATCTCTTGTGGCACCAGGGGGAAGAGGAAGTGGAGCAAGTTCCTGCCGAGATCCTGTACCAGGGCCTCCTGCCAAGCCTGCCGCAGTACATGGTGAGCTGGGGAGCCCTGCGGGACCCCTGGGCTCTTCTCCATCCCCCTTGAGCTGATCTGGGGGTGCCTGGTCCTGGGGTCTCCTATTGCCCTGTCCCTTTTCAGTGATGTCCTCCAGGTCTCCTCTCCCAATATACATAACCTTGTTACTTCATCCTGTGGTGGGTGGGAAGGTCCGTGGCCGGTCTCCCCCATCCCCTGGTCCAGCTCTCCCTTCTCCCCAGATTGCTCTCTTGAAGATCCTCCTTGCTGCAGCCCCCACTTCCAAAGCCAAGACGGACTCCATCAACATCCTGGCAGACGTCTTGCCGGAGGAGATGCCGTGAGTGACTGTGGAGGTGCTAGGTGGTAACGGAAACGGAACAGAGAATGCGCTGGAGCTTGGCAGGGTGCAGGCAAAGCTTACAGGCTGGAGCTAGGCTTGGCCTTGTCCAGCTTGGGAAGCTCCTCTGCCCTGTCTCTGTTTCCCAGCGGATCTGTTTTCCATCAGCTACAGGATTTGCCTTTGCTGAGTGTGGTGTCCTTGGGCACCATTCAGCAACGTCCGTGCTGCTCCCCAGAGGTGGCTGCAACTTGAGGGCAGGGAGAGCGGGTCCAAGTGCTGCATGGATGGGTTTGACTGTGTGTTTTGGGGGTGAAGCATAGCCAGTGACCACTATTCATTCATTAACCCGGGATTAAGTGACAGGAGGGATGTGGAAGGGAAGGGTGCGTTGGATGTTCTCGAGGGCTGGCAGGATGTGGACAGTGTCCCAGCCTAAGGATCCCTCTCTGTCCCCCAGGACCACAGTGCTGCAGAGCATGAAGTTGGGGGTCGACGTCAATCGGCACAAGGAGATCATCGTCAAAGCCATTTCTGCTGTGTTGCTCCTTCTGCTCAAACACTTCAAGCTGAATCACATTTACCAGGTGAGGTGGGCCAGGGTCCGACCACCCTGCCACAGCGCTTTGGGGATGGAGAGCACCCAGGATGGATCCCCGTTCACCTGCCCGCCTTGCCTTTCCTTCCAGTTCGAGTACATGGCCCAGCATCTGGTCTTCGCCAACTGCATCCCGCTCATCCTGAAGTTCTTCAACCAGAACATCATGTCCTACATCACTGCCAAAAACAGGTAGTGGCGGGGGGCTGCCCACCCATGTCCCCTCTGTGGGTGCCACAGGGAGCCCAGCTGGGTGTGGGGTGGTGGCTCCCTGCTTGCATTGCTCCCCCCTCCGTGGTCTCTCCCCGGCTGTGACTTGGGCGCGGGCAGACACCAGGGAGGTGCCACCTGCAGCCGATCTCCTGCAGGTGGGAAGTGGGGGGCTGTGTCACCCCTACCCCAGGTAGAGTCTGTGGAGCAACGTGTCCCCTCTCCTTTCCACAGCATTTCCGTCCTGGACTACCCGTACTGCGTGGTGCACGAGCTGCCGGAGCTGACGGCGGAGAGCCTGGTAAGTCGCTTCCTTCTCCAGGCCCTGGCGCCTTGGGCACGCTCTGCAGGCTGGGTTGCTTCTTGGAGGGGACCATTAGGGCAGGAGGGGACAGGGCTGTTGTACCCTGCCCCGGCACCCTCAGCTCTTCCACCCGCAGCTCCTGGGACCACTGGAGGTTCAAGGGGTGCAGCACCTCCCCGCTTAGCACCCAGGGGCTGGGGCTGGCAGGTGTCTCCTGGCTGACAGCCAGTCAGCGCTCCTTTGGGCAAGGGTCCTCAGCACAGAGCGGCCTCTCCTCTCCCTCCCCTCATCCCCACTCGGATCTCGCGCTGTTCCTTCAGCCTTTGCTTTCCCTGCAGGAAGCTGGAGATAACAACCAGTTTTGCTGGAGGAACCTGTTCTCCTGCATAAACCTCCTGCGCATCCTGAACAAGCTGACCAAGTGGAAGCACTCTCGCACCATGGTGAGGGCTGGGGAGCCCCGCAGAGGCTTGGCAGAGCCGCACTGGGCTGTCTCAGGGGGCCTGGACTGGGTGAAGGGGCTGTGGATACCCTGGATGCTCCTCCTGTGCCACCCCAGGCCTTGCTGGGGAGCAGGGAGAGTGGTGGGGGTGGCTGCTTGGAGGGTAGGTGGAGGGGGAGAGGAGAAGGCACCAGGGCGAGTGTGTGCACGCTGTAGTGGGAGGCATTGGGGTATCTGTCCCAGCCTCGTCAGCTCTCTTCTCCCACTCGCTGGGTGGCTTTGCCCCGCAGATGCTGGTCGTGTTCAAGTCGGCACCCATCCTGAAGCGGGCGCTGAAGGTGAAGCAGGCCATGATGCAGCTCTACGTGCTGAAGCTGCTCAAGGTGCAGACCAAGTACCTGGGCCGGCAGTGGAGGAAGAGCAACATGAAGACCATGTCGGCCATCTACCAGAAGGTCCGGCACCGTCTCAACGATGACTGGGCTTACGGCAATGGTACGTCCTCTGCAGCCGCTGGAAAGCGTCCTGTTACCCGCTGCCCTTCCTGCTCCGTGCAGGGACACGTTTGAGCCCAGAACTGTCCCGTTGCTGCTTAGGGCCTATCCAGCCCTTAGGTCTGGGCTGTGGGGATGGATTTGGGGTGGCAGCATCCCAGGGAAGGGGCTGGGGATGGGCGGTGTTTGAGCCGTCGGCTGCTGCCTGCTCTGTGCCCCTCATATTGCTTGTTGAGGGCTCAGAAAGCTTTGGCTGGTGGGGTGTGGGTTGGCTGAAGGTCCCCCCCCAAACAGCTCCCCTCTGACCCCCCCTTCCCTCTGCACAGACCTGGATGCCCGGCCCTGGGACTTCCAGGCGGAGGAATGCGCCCTGCGCGCCAGCATCGAGCGCTTCAACTCGCGCCGCTACGACCGGGCGCACAGCAACCCCGACTTCCTCCCCGTGGACAACTGCCTGCAGAGTGTGCTGGGCCAGCGCGTGGAGCTGCCCGAGGATTTCCAGGTCAACTACGACCTGTGGCTGGAGAGGGAGGTCTTCTCCCGGCCCATCTCCTGGGAGGAGCTGCTGCAGTGACGGCGCCGCGGCGAGGACGACGGGGGAGGCAGGAAGGGGGTCGTTCGGGGAGAGACTCGAGCTTGGGCTGGGCGCTGAGGATGCCGCGGCCCCTCTCCAGCCGCGGGGCAGGGGGGTGAACCTGGGGCGCGAGGCTCGGAGGGGTCTCGGGGGGCCTGGCTGCCCCGCGGCGGGGTTGGGAGGAGGCCGGAGCCGGGACGGATCCTCGCAGCGGTGCTGTCCTGCCCCTCTGCTTCCTTCCAGGCTGTGCTGGGCTCGACCCCGTGCCGAGGGTGGAGGTTCAAAGAGGCCGCGGTGCCCTGGGGGTTTGATGGGAGAGACCTGCTCTGCACCCGCCGGGTTGATCCTTCTGGCTGTCGCGTTGCCGTCACCCTCCTGCCTTTTCTAACTAACCAGGGCCGGGAAGCGCGAGCAGCCGGCAGAGCAGGGAGCGGGGCAAATCGGGGCAAGGGTCCCTTTGGTGCCGCTGTGGGATGCGGGGAGCAGATAGCCACGGGCTGCCGTGGCAGAAAAATCACCTGCCCCCTCGTGAGACCCCGCGCGGGGATGCAGCGGCCCGGGCTTGCCTGCGCCCGGGTGCTGGGGCCGCGGTGCCGTGGGGCGGAGGGGCTGGGGCTGTCCCCCTCGCCGACGGGCCGGGGAGGGCTGGGGACTGCAGTCTTCCCTCGCCCCGCTGGGTGGGGTGGATGAGCTGTACATATATATATATACATACACGTGATATCTCTGAGCTGAGCCTGTCTGGACTTTGTCCGCGTCCCCGTTGCTTTTCCTAGGGAAGGAGCAAAGGGTAAATCCAGTGATGGGTCTGAAGTGATACTTAACTTTAATATTTTATCTTTAATATTTGCCTTGCAACAAAAGCTGCTGGCTTGGGGGAACGGGTGAGCCAAGAGCGTGTTGTCTGGAGGAGCTGGAGAGGTTTGGGCTGGAGCTGGCTGGTACGAGCAGGCGTTTGCGCTTCTCCGGGAGCAGGTTGGGCTGTTTGCAGCCAGCCCTGACGGCAGCACTGCGGGGACCGAGCCTGGGCGATGCTTGGGGGACCTTTACCGATCCCAGCCTGAGCAAAGGCTGGTGGTGGGGACCAAGGATGGGATCCACTGATGGTCCTGTCCCCCTCCCCGACCCGCCTTGGGTATTTCATCGTGTTGGTGGTGTAACGGCGACTTTCTCCTTCACCCCCTGCAAAAAGAGGTGGTGGTCTGGGCTTGCTGCCGGCCCCTTCCCGGGGAGCAGCGTCTCCGGAGCTGGGCCGCGGGGAAGAAGGCAGCCCTGCGCCCGGGGGCTGCCTTGGCTCCGCTGTAATTGGGAGCGATGGCTAAATGACGGCAGAGGCGGCAGCGGGGAAGGTGGTCGCCTGGTTAATGCCGCCGGAGCAGACGCTCGGACGCCTTCCTCCTCCCGGAGGGGGAAATTATCCCGGGCCGGGCAGAGTCGGGGCCTGGAGGCTGGTGGGGGGCAGCTCGGGGTTAGGCAGCTTTTGGGCTGATGGGGGAGGAGATGGGGGACGTTCAGCTGGGGCGCAGAGTGGGCTTTTTCCCCACGGGCTTGGTTTCCCTCTGGCTCAGCCTGAGGCAGCTCCGAGCCGGCTCCGTGTGGGGACGGATCCGAGTGGGGCAGAGCTGGGCCACCCAGCGCAGGGCACCTCCCTGGGGTGCTCCTGGGGCACCGGCCGCCCTACGAGGATCCGCATCCTCCGAGCGCAGCCCGGCCCCGCGCCGGTGTCCCCCGCTCGTCCCGAAGCCGCTCCATCAGGTGGGTCCATCCTTGGGGGGGGGGGCTTGGCTTTTGGGAGGGGAGAGACAGGACCTCTTTCACCTCCCTCCGCCTGCTCCGAAACTTTCCCCAGCTGCGCGGGCCAGTGCAGAGCGCTGCTTTTATAGCACCAGCACTGCCGTAAATAACTTATTAAAAATGTGTTTTATTGTTTATATAAATGAATAACAAAAATCCCTGCAGGTGCGGGCAGCCCAAACTGCTGCTGGTTTTTTTCATGCACCAATTTGGATTGAAGCATCTTCCTGCCTCGTTTACACGGAGGGAAATGGGCACGGGGTGGCCAAAGCCGACCCCACGAGGCACCGGGTTTGGATTTAGCGTCTTTATCCCAGCAGCCTCCCCAGTATTGGCTTATTCCTCCTTCCTCTGGCTTTTCTGGCATCTCTACGGCTTGCGAAAGCGCTGGTGGTTACGTGGCGAGCTGCGGCGGGGAGGGAGAGATGCTCCCGGGCTGCGTCGTGCCCCTTGTTTCGGCGAGGAGAAGAACGGGGCGAAGCTTCGAGGGCCGAGCGAGGCTCGCGCAGGGGTTTTGGCCGGTGGTGGCTCATCCCCGTCCTTCGTCCTGCCCGGGGGGACTGGCCCCCCCACCCGCAGGCAGTTTCCCTGCTCTGGTTGGGGCTCTACATTGAGCCCAAACTCCTTTTGGGGGCTGGTTTTGGGGTCCCGAGCTGCCCGGCTCCCCCTTTCCCAGCTCTTGCGCCCCAGCAGGAGGGTGGCAGAGAGGTGCTGGAGGAGGACGAATTCGGGGGGCACCCGGGTGGCCCAGTCTCGGCCCCTGCCCGGGGGGCTCACGTCGTCCAGCCAGGCAGCCCACCCCCCTCCTTGGCTTTCACCCGCAGCGGCACCAGCGTGGGCGCCTTGCCGGTGTTTGCCGGCGCCGCTGGGAAGCGGGGGGGGCCCGGGGGGAGGCCGGGCCGCGCGTAGAGGCTGTCACCGCCGGCGTGGTGGCCCGGCGAGCCGGGGATGCCCACGAAGCCACCGCCGTTGCTGCGAGCGTAGGGGTACGGAGACGGGCAGGGGGCCGGGATGCTGTCGGGGGCCGCGAGGCAGGGACCGGCCGGGCTGCCGGAGCTTGGCCACAGGTTATTCTGCAGCTGGAAAAAGGGAAAACGAAGCCCAAAGTGAAGGAGGAGGCCGGGTTAGTGCAGATGGGGGTGGCAGCACGGAGCCCCCGTGGATTCCCCTCCCTGGGAAGCAGCTCGAGGGATGCTGTTGCTTTGTTTCAACGACCCAGGGGGGATGATCCTGATTGAAATGCTGGGTTTTGGGTTTTTTGCACACAAGATTTCCTCCGCAGGAGCAGTCGCACGCCCCGTGGGACGCGGTTTGCTGTGCTGATGCTCTGCGTCGCCTTCCCTGGTCCAGGTCCCTCACGATGCCGCATCCCCCGGGCTGGACCCCGCACGGCATCAGTGATGGGGAGTTTGGGCAGGGGGGGAACGGGCCCATCCCCAGTGCCGTTGCCGCTGAGAAGCGAGGCTTTGCGTTCAACCGCCGCGTGCAACCCAGAGCAATGGGGGGGAAACTTAGGTAAATGCAATTTTGGGTTTTTTTTCCCCCCATTTTAGGCACGTTTCCCAGTGCCTGGCAGAGCGTGGCTGGCCGCATCCCAAGCAGGGGGCGGTTTGGGCTGCCGTCAGACCTGCTCCCTCTTGGAAACCCCCCCCTCAGAGCCTGCTCCGGAGCCGCGGAGGGTCCCCGAGCCCCGGCGGTCCAGCTGCTGGCCGTGCGGCTGCCTGAGCCGGCTCAAGCGCAGCGAAATCCCGCCAGTGGAGCCGAGGAGCTGGGGAAACTCGGCAAAGGCGAGGGCTGAGCCCCCCCCAGCCCTTTCCCCCCCCGGGGCCCTGTGCTTTTCCCCATCCCCCGGCTCTGAAATCCCTCCGCGGATCCAAGGGGGGTTTTGCTCCGCGGCAGGGCGGATGCAACCGCAGGGCCCTGGCATGGCCGCGGTGCCGGCGGCCGGCTCGGGGCCCCGGGCGGGAGAGCGCCGTTGTGGGGAGCCGTCGCGGGGGTTTCTCACCTCCTGGACTTTGCCGTAACGCTCCCGTTTCCGCCACTTGGCCCGGCGGTTCTGGAACCAGACCTGGAGGGAAGGGACGAGGCATCGGGCCGGCGGAAATCCCTGCGGCACTCGCCTTTGCGCTGCCGCCGAGGGGGGGACCGGAGGCTGCGGGGGGGCGCGGGAATCCCTGCCTGCCCTGGGGTGAGACCGACCGCTGCTAATCCAGTCCCAAACTGGTCTTCCCAGCATGGAAAGACCCTAACACAACCCATCCCAGCTGGTTCCCCCTCCAGACTGCAGCTTCTCCGGGGCGGCGGATGGAGAAAGCTCCCTTGGGTGCACGGCCTCCGTGGCTGCCGGCTTTTTGCATTAGCAAAGGAGCAAAAATCTCCCTCATCTTTCTTGGGAAATAAGCAGTCCTGCTCATTCTCTCCCCATGCTCCGGGCCTTGATTGCCAAAGGCTTCGACGCAGGACGAGGCTCTTTCTCCAGGCTCTTGCTCGTGCAGACCCACGTGCACGTCCGTGCTGCTGGATGGGACCGGCAGCATCTCCCTGGGGTCCCAGCGAGGAGGCCGCAGTACCGGGATGCCCGCCACGGGCATCACAAGTTTGCCAGTAATTTCACCTAAACCCACCCCAAACTGCAGCTTGGCTCTGGCTCGGACCCCACAGGGAGCCCAGACCCCTTGGCTCCGGCCGCGGGGCTTTGCCGTCCGGCCGCTCGCGCTCGCTTCGTTATCCGCCTGCCTTCGCTTTCCCTCCCCGCCGGGCGCCCCTCCAAGCCGCCTCCGCTGCCGCTTCCAACCGGGGGCCTCAAACCACATGGAAACGCCTCGGGAAAGAGCTCCGCTCGCCTGATCGAGCGCGGTGCCAGCGGAGCCAGCGCGGGAGGGCTGGGCGGCCTCCCCGAGCCCCGGGGACCCCTCGCGTGGGGCTGCACCGTAGCTCCGGGGTGCTGCTGTTCCCAGGCCGGATTCTGCCGTGGGTCAATGCAGGGAGGGAGCTCAGGGAAGTTTGGTGGAAGTGGGGGGAGATGCGTGATCTTTTGTGTGCATTGCACCAGGGGAGTCTGGTGGGGAGCTGAAAGCAGCCCCCGAATTTTCGCTGCTCTCCGCAGGCTGGGGCCCCCCGCGGTCCCGGCCTTACCTGCACCCTCGCTTCGGTCAGGTCCGTCCGCAGCGCCAGCTGCTCCCGGGCGTAGACATCTGGGTAATGCGTCTTCTGGAAGACCTTCTCCAGCTCCTGCAGCTGGAAGGTGCTGAAGGTCGTCCTGTTCCTCCGCTTCTTGGCCTTGCTCTTCCCCGGCGCCGGGGGCTCGGCGAGCCCGAGCGCCGCCGGGGCTTTCCAAGGGCCGCGGCAGGCTGCGGGCGCGGGGCGGCACCCGGCTTTGCAGCCCTGCTCGCTCCCTGCGGGCGAGATGCACAGGACGGGGTGGCGTTAAGGGAGCCAAGAGCCCGCTGCACCCACGGACGGGGCCAGCGGTCCCCCAACGCGCACGTGGCACCCAGCGGGCAGGGAGGGGGCGAAGGCCACGTTGCTGAGCTGGTCCCTGCGTGAGCATCATGCCCGGGCGTGTTTTCGGTTACCCCGCCGGTGCTTGTCCCTGCAAGCCCCATCGGGGCAGAATCCACCCTGCTCGGCTCCGCCTGGGGCAGGGACAGCAGATCCATCAGCAACCCCAAGCGGTCCCGGGCTTGGACCGCATCCAGCCCCCCCTTCCCACAGGCATGGTGGGATTCGACCCGTTCCAAAGCGCCCGGCTGCCTCTGCCCGCCCCGGGCCGGCGTTTCCCTACGGCTATAACTCTCCGGAAACCATTTAGAAAGGAAGAAACAAAAGAAATCCCTTTGCTCCGAAGGAGATCCCGCTCTGTTTGCACAGCCCCTCTGGGAAGAGCCGCCTTTCCCCACCGGCATGGGCGGCTCGGCAAAGCCGGCGGGCTCGGAGCGAGCTCCGGGCGCCGTCAGCTCCCCGGAGGAGCTGAGCCAAGCAGCCAGGCCGGCCCCAGCGGAGGGGGAAAAACGCGGCAGAGACTGAATGTGCGGGGGGGGGGGAGAGCCTGAGCCCCCCGGCAGCGGGATGGGGACTTCACGCAGGGAGGAAACAAGCTGAAAATGCTGTTTTCTGCCCTGCTTTCACCCCTCTGGGGCACTAGCTCCAGAGATGGGGCTTGGGGTGGGGGGGGCCACCAGACCCCCTCCCCGGGCTCTGTCTCCGCAGAGGCACCAGGGCTCCGGCCCTGCGGAGAGGCAGGATCAGGCCCACCGCTGGGCCCTGGGGACCCTGCAGCGCTTCGAGGCCGTTTCTCCAGGTTTTCTCTCCCGGCGAGGGATAAAATCGCCTCCTTGGGGATAATTGCTCTTTCCCGACCCATTACCATCACATCCCGGCCTGGGGAGACGGGTCCCCCAGCCCCACGCACCCCCTCGGGCTGCCACATGCCACGGCGGCGCTCAGCCCCCAAAGCAGCCTTTTTCCCGACTTTCCTCTTTCATTTTCGGTTGTTTCCTAATTAAGGCAATTTGGGGTTACTATGGGCAGCCGAGAGCCGAGGGGCAGCTGCTTTGAATTAACGGGAAAACATTATCTCCGGGTGGGTTTGAGGGGTGATTTTTCTCTCCACCGCCGGTACGGACCTGCCTCCGCGAGCGGGCGGTGGGTAACGGCGGCGGGAGCGCGGCCGCTTTGCCGTTTCCTCCCCGCTTTGTCTTCCCAAGGGCTCGGCCAGGCCGGGGGATTTTAACGATTAAAAACAATTGATCCGATCCCAGAGCCAAGACCAAAACCGATCAAACAAACAAAAAAAAATCCAAAGCGAATGAGAAAACCTCCGATGCACAAATCGGTCCGATAAACGCGTTGGATTTGTGTTTTTTCCCCGTTTTGAAGGCTACGCGCCGCATTTTCGAGCGACCCGCGGGTTTCGGCGCTGGAGACAAATAAATAAACGGCCAGAAAGAAGCAAAAGGCAGGAAGGGAGCAGGATGCGGGCGTGTGGCTAAATAAACGCGGAGTCGCAAGGGGACAAAGAGGGTGGGAAAAGGGAAGACGGAGATGATCCCCCCAAACCGACACCCCCCAGAAGATTTTGTGATGGAGGCAGCAGCTGGGGAAGAGCTGCACGGTTACGGGGTTAAACGGGAGAGGAGAGGAGCCCTCGAAGGGGTCGTTACCGGCGGGACGGAGCGGGCTCTCCCGCGGCCGGCGGGGAAAACGGAGCGGCCGCAAACGAAATCGGCCGCCGCCGGTGCCCATCGCCGTGGCGGCGGGGCGCGGGCAGCAGGTAAGCGCGGGCGCGGCGGGGCGGCGGCGGCCGCTGCTTGCGGGCACCGTCGCTACCTGCTTTGCCGGCGCCCGTTGCCCCGCTCGTTTTTTCCTTATATTAAAAATCCCCTGCGGCAATGCGGGGGGGGGAAAAGCCGGGGGGAGGACGGGAGGGTTTGTGTCGCGGGGTGAGTCCGCTGCGGTCCCGACAGTCGCGGCAGCAGGGCGCACGGCGGCCGCCGGCCCAAGTCTCTCTCCTACTTCGTTTTCTCCCTTTTTTTTCTTCCTCTTTTCTTCCCTTCCGAGCCCACAATTTTTTTTTTTTTTGGGGGGGGGGGAAGGAGCCCGGCAGCGCCGCGCACGCACCGGCGCCTCCCGCGGAGCTCAGGGCCGTGTCGCGACAGCAGAGGGGGGTCGGCGACAGGGCGGCCTGGGGGGGGCAGAGGGAGGCTTCGGGGCAGGGGGCTGCGGCCCGGGAGGTGGCAGCGGGGCGGGCGGCAGAGCCGGGACCCTCGGGGCAGCCCCGGCGCGGGGTCCTGGCCACCCCGCGTCCGTCGCAGGGGCCGAGGGGGCTCCGCCACCCCCGGCCGCGCTGGGCGGCAGGATCAGGCCCTCCCCGTGCGGGCCTGGGCCCCGCTTCGCCTTGGGAGCGGCCGCCCTGCAAAACGGGGGGTGGAAAGAGGGGAAGGAGAAAGGAGGAAAGAAAAGCAGAAGGGGCTGGGAGGGGGGTGGCAGCCCCCCGGCTCCCCCCCACGCACCCCGCCGCTCGCCCCGGTACCTGCAGCCCCGGCGGGGTAGAAGGGCTTCCCATTGACGGCCACGGCGGGGGGGCCCGGGCCGGCAGCCCCCAGACCCCGGGGCTCTGCCTGCTCCGGGGGGCTGCGAGCCAGGCGGGGGCTGAGCGGCGGGTGCCGGGGGGGTCCCGGGGGGAAGGCCGGGCAGCCCTGCGCCTCCATGCCGCGGGTCGGAGGGGCCGGGGCGGCCGGCGAGCAGCGGATTTTGTGCAGGGCCGGGCGGCGGGGGGACGGTGCTGGGGGGGAGGGAGGGATCGCCGAGCCCCCCCCACCCCGACACTCGCACACACGCGCTCGCCCACCCCAGCCCACTTCCACCGCTCCATGGCCGGTCACGTGCGTCCTCCCATCCACTTTATTAACCCCCTAATCCCAGTCCCCCCCCCAGCCCCAAACCAGGACGCCTGGGTCCCTTTCTGGGACGGCTCGGCAGGGCTGGACGGCAGGAGAAGCGGCCTCCAGCTTAAGGCAGGGGCTGCAGGGGGGGTCCTAGTCCTGCCCCCCTTCTCCGCCCGGCGTCTTGGAGCTGCAGGAAATGCCCAGGGCCCTTCCCCGACGGAAAGCTTCACCCCAACCACGACGAGCAGCTGGAAAACCCAGGCAGGGGCAGAAATCGCCCTCTTTCCCTGGTCTTTCACGAGCCCCTCTGGCATTTTCCCCCTTCCCCGGCTGCCGGGACCCGGGAGCGTGCGGCTTTTCCCTCCACGCAGCCGTGCTGAGGCCTGGGCAGGTTGTTTCATGGATGAGCAGGACCCTGAGAGATGGGACGGAGGCAACGCAGGGCTCTGCTCTAGGCTCCGCGGCAGGATCCTCCGGCTGCCTCCCCTCGGCCCTCGCTCGCTCCGGCTCGTGCGGATGCCTCCGAGCTCGAGCGTGGCCGGGGCTGGGCAGCAGCCGCAGCCTCCCGGCCTTGGGATTTCTGCTGTTCCCACTATCGAGGCTCCTTTTGCAGAGGCCCTTTTACAGGGCCGGGATCTCCGGATTCGGCCTGGGCGGATGGGGCGGGGGGCGGTTTCCCCCCAGCAGCCTGCGTTTGGCTTTTGCAGTGGGCAACGGTGTTTTGGGGTGAAAACCAGGGAGAAGGGAGCAGAGCTCGCCTGAATTTTTCTGTTTCACCTTTTTGCTCCTCCGCACCGATCCGCTTCGGATCCACTTGCTCGGGGAGCAATAAGGGGGGGCTCCGGGGCCCAGGCGTTCGGCTCCGCTGTTGAACGGGGGGGTGGGTAAGCGCAAAATGATCGGGGGCAGGTTTGGAAATTCAAAGCCTTGGCGTCACGGTGGAAAAACTCAGCATCGCTGCGGGGAATAGATAACAGGCGGAGAAACGAGCATCCACCCAGCCAGGGAGATGCTGCTTCACGCCTCCGTGTGCTGTTTTCCCCGACGGGTGACGCAGACCCTGACTTTCACTGATCCTAGAGCATCGGTGCAACAGATCTAGAGGGAAAAAAAAATAGCTGCAGGTATTTATTGAGGGATGGGAAGTCGTCCGGCCGGGCTGGGAGCGCAGGGGCTGAGCCGAACTGGAGCAGCAAAGCCAGAGGCGAGGGGGGACCGGGTGGATCGCAGACCTACGATGCTAAAGAGCAGAACGACAGTATAACCATTAAATAACGTCCTGCAGCGCGGTGTCTGCCCGGGCTGGGGTAGCACAGGGGTGTTTTATCATCCCAGGCACAGTGCAAATAGGAAATAAAAAGACTCTTGCTTCAACGGGCTTGTGATAAAAGTATAACGTAATCGGCACGTCTCGACAGCAGTGGGGGGTTGGTACAGCCTCGTCAGGTTGTTGCAAAACCCAGCGTTATTGCAAGGGCTCGTGGCGTGGTGGGCTGTAAATCACGCGGCGCGGGCTGAATTTTCCAGCAACTGGTTGGGGAAGAGGCGCTTGCAAAAAAATAGTCGCTGGATTTAACGCTGGGCTCCGGCTCGTTCTGGCAGCCTGTCGCAGCCTTCGCCGGAGGCTGGCTCTGCCCGGCTGCATCCCGTGCCCGCGCCACTCCCCTCCGAGCCCTGCTCCGCACGCAGCCCTTTCCCAACACTTTCCCTTCCCCGTGGCTGGCGTCGCCGAGATTTTTTCCCTTTTAGCCTGTCCGCAGCTTGCTGTGTGTTGTAAATTATTGCTGAACGGGGACTAGAAGTCCTCTGGCACGCAACAAATCATTAAGTTTTATTAAACATAGCATAACTCCCGTGAAGGCTTATTGGTTTCGGTGCACGGCTCCAAGTTTTACTGCTGGCATTTAAAAGCTTTTAATAGCAGAGGGATGCACGCCCGGTGCGGAGGGGGGGCATCGGGGCTTCGCTGGGGACAGGCAGGATGGTTTGGGATGCGGCGCCTTGCCGGGAGCCCGTCGCTGCCCTCCGCCCGGGGTTGTCCCGTGCGTGAAGGCAGGACGCGGGACATCACTGCGGACCGTGGTGCTCCCGGGGCTCGCGGTCATTTGTCACAAACGAGGACAGTTTGTGGGAGGAGGAGGAGGAGGAGGAGGATGCCCATGAAGTTCTTGGCTGAGAAGTTTTGCGGAGAAGCTTTTCCCGACATCCGACTCCGACGTGGCCGCAGGGCTCGTTCTGTTCCTGGGTCGAAGCGGCTTTTTGTGCCCCGGTTTTCTTTAATCGCATGTCCTGCCAAGTGAATCACGGCAAGAGGTTTGCAAAGTCCTCTGGGAGGACCCCCGCGGGACGCTCTGCGTGCAAACGCTTTCTGTTTTCAGTTTCTCCCTTGTTTACTGCAAGGAGGATTTTTTTTCCCTCTGAAAATCCCCTTGGCTCGCCCAGCTGGCACGCTCAAACATCTCGGAGAGCCGCCTCTCTTCCCCCGGGATCACGAGATGCCGCCGAAGAGCTCGGCAGGCGTCCGGGAGCGTTTGCATAGTTTTGTGGCTTGGAGGAAGATCCTGCATAACCGAGACCTGCGAAGTTACCACGAGCTTTGGAAATGCTCTCAAGGCATGAAGCGGTCCGGACCAGGACCGGGATCCTCCTGCTCCAAGGACACGTTTTCCGTCCCTGCCTCCTGCAAGATTTCTGGTGTGTCCCTCCGAAGGTGCTGAGCTCCACCAGCCCCACCACCGACCCAAGCCAGGAGGTCCCCAATGCCCAAGCGACCCCTCAGCTCCGATGGGCTGAGCCGCGGGAGGTGACGGCCACCCCGATCCCCTCGGTTCGTGCCAACCTGCAGCGACTGTTTCCCGGCTCCGCAGTGGGCGAGCTGCGAGCAAGTCTCCGAGGGCAAGCGGGGGCCGCGGTCCAGCCGATGGGCTGTTCCTCGAGGGATTTCATTTTTAGCTTTATTTTAGTTTTTCCCCGTGCAATCTGCAGTTTGGGAAGCAGTCGAGTTCCCGGGAACCTGCTGAGAAGAAGCTACAACTTCCTCTCGAAAGCCCGGCGGCAGCTCAGTTCAGCGGGGCTCCGGCACATTTGTTTCGCTGTCAGGGCTGAAGGACCAGGTCCGGGGACCACTGTCCCCCTGGGGACACGGGACAACGTTAGTTACCAAAGCACCTCCACCCCGTAGCATCCCTGGCTGTGCCGGGCGACCAAGGAGGAGGACCTGAGCTTGGAGGCTGTTCTCCAGCCCGGTTGCTCCTCTCCGTAGCCAGGTCATCTCCTCGGCGTGGAGAAACGCCGTGGCTGGAAGAGGGCAGCTGGGACGACGGGACGAAGGCCAACCCTTGGCAGGAGATGTGGGGCCAGGGAGGACGTGGGACTGGGCCAGGGAGGACGTGGGACTCGGCCGGCCGCGTTGGCTGCTCTTCTGGTCGTGTTCCCACCACCCAGCCGATGAGCCCTGGGCTCGTCTCGGCTCTCTAATGCCCGGCTGAGGTTTAGTCCCGGCTGGGTGCCAACATGATCTTCTAGTTTAAGGCTCGGGCAGGTCCCTGTGTCTCTCTGAGGTGCAGTTTTCTCCTCCATAAGGTGGAAAAAATAATCCGAGCCCGTCGGGACGGCGCCCTGGGAAGCGCGGGGAGGAGTGCGCGGTGCACGCCGAGCCCTTCCCGGGCCTTTTGGCCAAGTTTTACAGCGAAGGGTTCAGCCTCTTCTCCAGCAATTAGTTTTTACGGATCTCCAGCTTTGCTCGGATCAAACAGCAGCCCGTCTCTAAAGGGGGGTGGTGGTAATTTTCCGTTTTCCAAGCGCCCATAAAACTGCAGCAAAAAAACCCTCAGGGCAACCCTGCGACGGCGAAGGGAATCGCTTCTTCGCTTGCATTTTTTTTGCTAAAACAGCAGCGAGACCGCGGCTTCGATCCTCAGCCCTTGCCTATCCGCACGTCCCTCTTGGCCTCACAAACATCCCAGAAAATCACTCACAAAGGAAGCCCAAACACAAATATGTTCCTACATATTATAATAATAATAATAATAATGCATGAATGCCATCTGTTCTTTGTCACACATATATCCTCAGACAACTTAACTGCTTGCAAATGCGTATTATGCACATAAACACCGTGTATTTCTGTACAGCAGCACGCGAACGTTGAACCACGCAGGCACGCGGCTGGATTGCAGCCGCAGGGCGACGCGGACGCGCGTCTTACCCACGTAGTTGCATAAATACAGAAATTGGTACAGAAATGTTACGGTCGTATCATCTGTTCACATAACCCTGCAGAGCCGCGTTACAGCCCTGCGGATGGAGCAGGCAGGGATATGCGTGTTGCAATAACATGTGTGTTGCCGCACCGATGGCAACGGGTAGGATTTTCCGGGCTAATTTGTGGAAAATTGCAGTTTTGGGAGAGTTTTGCAGCGTTGGTTTCAAAAGCTGCAAGGTAACGTGTCGTTCTGGCAGGGCTTTCAAGGCGACGGCTTGGAGCTGTCGCTCCCGGACGGCGCTCTGCGTCCGAGCGTGCCGTAAATTAAGGACAGCAGTACCGAGGGAGGAGACAAAATCGGGGAAAACAAACTGCGTTAGCTGCAGGCTGAAGCGAACGCGGCAGGAAAGCCAGGCTGAGCTGCTTTCGTTTCCGTTTGCATTTCATGCAGAAAAAAAAAAAATCATTATTTTGGCTCGATTCAGAGCAACGTCAAAACTAGCAGTTCTCTGCAGCTGCCAAATTAAAAAAAGAAAAGAAAAAGAAAAGAAACGAGTGTTTGCAAAGTGCTTTTGAGATGCAATGGCCTCTGGATGAGTGATCCGAGCAAATCAGCTTAATTCCCTTGGGTTCGGTGCAGCTAGGCTGTTTCCGAGGAACCGAGGATCCTTGCAGGCAAAGACGGGGGGTGGATTTACACCCGTTCGGTCGCCTCGCCTGCTCGTTTCGCTGCTTAATTTGGTCTCTATAAACTCTGCTTTACGACGGCAGCGGGGCTTTGCGAGCTGCGTGGAGCCTGCTGCGGCCCCCGGGGCTCGGTCCCCTCCTGCGTCCCCGAGCCGAGCGGCTCGCGGTGCCTTTCCCGGCGGGTGCCTCGAGCTGCCGGTGCAAAGCGCCCGTCACTCGGGGCCAGTTTGTGCCTTAATGAGGCAAGATTTGTGCTTTGTGCATGGAAAACGGGGAGGGAGGTTATTTTGGGCTGCTTTGGAAAGGGCTTTGGGATGCTACGTTCAGGCGCCGGGTCCTTCGTGGCACTCCGGAACTAAAATTAAAAAGCTGAAACAAAAAATATTAAAAATAAAAAATATTAAAAATAAAAAATATTAAAAATAAAAAATATTAAAAATAAAAAAATAAAAATTAAAAAAGTTAAAATTAAAAAAATAAAAAATAAAAAAGTTAAAATTAAAAAATGCAAAATGTATATTTAAAAAAATTAAAATAACTAAAACGGGGCGGAGAGGAGGGTGAACGGCAGCGCGAGCCGGCGGCGGCTGGGTGCAGCGGGGATTTGGGGAAGCCGCCGGCCTCGGCGCTCAGGGTTTCGCTGCGTCGAGCCCCGTTAAAGCCATATCGGGGAGCAGAAGGGGACTCGGGACTCCTAAAACCCTTGGAGGAAGCCCTTGCCCTCCCCTGGCGATGGACGGATTTATCCGTCTCGTGACCTAATGAGCCGTTCCCGTAAATTATACGCACCGGGATGGAAGAAATCTTGCTCCATAAATCAGGGCCGAGGTTGACGAGCGCCGCCTGCGCCGTGATCCCGGCGAGCGGCGTTTCGGAGAGCCCAGGTATCGCCGCTTCCCTCGGAAAATCCCAATAAATCTGGGAGTAATCATTCCCGACAGAGCGCCAGAAAAAGCACCGGAAAACTTTTTCTTCCCTTAAAACGTAAGGGGAAAATTTATTGCAGGGAAAGGATGAGCTTTCTCCCGAGAGCCTGCAACAAACAGCGATGCAAGAAACCCCCCCGGAGGCGAGTCCCCATCAGCCCCCCAAAATCAGGGGAGAGATTTTTGGGGAAAAAAGGGGGGGGAAAAAACCCGAGCCAACTGTCTTCAAAGTGAAAGGACAGCGAAACCTAAGCGGAGCCAACGTGCCGCGGCCCACTGCCTTCTGGTTTGCGTTTAGCTTTTTTTTGGGGGGGGGATCCCCCCCCCCCCCCCCTTTCCGAACCTCCTCCTTCCTTAAAAGGAAGATTTATTTTATTCGCTGGCCGACACCTGAAAGCAATCGGCTCTTTTTGGTGGCTGGCGACGAGGGCAGGAAGGGGCAGCCGTGCCCGGGGGCTCGGGAGGCCCGCGGGGAGCCGTGTTTTCTCGCCGCTGCCGCTTGGTTTTCCTTCCCCTCGCCGCGGTCCCGGCTCGGGGACGTCCCCGGCCTTCCCGGGCGTTTCGGTGTGGCGCTCGGCTGCTCCTTCCCGGGCAGGAGCCCTTGGCGGGCGGCAGAGACTGTGATGAGCCCCGCTGCCGGGTGAGATCTTCTCGGATGGATGGATGGATGGAGCCACCTGGGATGGACCGAGCCCCTCGGCCACGGTGGCAGAGCCCGGGTGCACGGCACTGTACGGCCGGGAGAGCCTCCGTCCCAGCGCTCCGGGCGTTTCGGGCCGTGGTTTCCTCCCCCGACGGAGGGAGCGGGACGTTTCCCAGCCCCGGGGGCTGGACGAGGAGACAATATCGGGTGCCTGCCCCGGCTGCCCGTGCTGGGAGGGGCGAGATCGATGTCCCCAGCAGCTCGGATTGAGGCAGCACGGCGGTACTCGGGTCCATGACGGACGGACGGATGGATGGATGGAACGAGGAGGATGAGGGCGGACGGACGCATGGATGGATGGAACGAGGAGGATGAGGGCTGCGAATGAGACAAGGCAGCAAGGCTGGACAAGGATGGTCCAGAAGCATTTAAGCATTGGAGGCACCTTCTAGCATCAGTTATTTGGGCCGGAAAGGCAAAGCTGGCCAGACCTGACACACATCATGTCGCTTGGCTGTGGAGAAGCTCTTCCCTCGGCCCTGGAGACTGTCTGGGCTCGGGAGACCTTGGCCTTGGAAAGCTGAGGCTGGTTCGGGTTTCTCTGGGGGGTTTGTGCCCATCACCACCGTGTTTTTGCAGAGCACTGGATGGGTCATAGCAGCCCCCAAACTGGTCCTCACCTCCAGGCCGTGTCGATGGGGCGAACCAAGCAGGGGCGCTGGGAGGGACGTGGAGCAGGTCCAGGGAGCGGAGCGGTCACCGGGAACGCCAGCCCCAGTGTCCTAGCACCCAAATCCACGCCGGGCAGTGGTATCCCAGGACCACCCTGACCCACCGCCTTTATAATCTTCCTCACCACCATCGCAGCGGATGCTCTCCTTGCCGGGGCGGTGGGAAGAATCGGCTTTCGCTCCGTGGCCTTGGCTGTAGGTCTGGAAACAGGGCATCTTGCCTGTCTCCTGGGTTTCTTCCCACCTTCTGCCGTCGGTGCCTCATCTCCGGATCCCCGGTGCCCCGGTGCTCTGTCCCCGCCATGACCTCCCCTACCTGACCCACGCAGCGAAAGGTTTCCTCCTTGCTCGGCCAACTCTGATAAGGAGAACCAGAAACAGCTTTGACCTTTCAACTGCAAATCTCCCCGCAAGGAGCCGTAAGCTGTTCCACATCTCAAAGGTCCCTTGATCACACGCTAGGAAATAAAACCGTGCAACTGCTCTTTTAAGCAATTTTACCCCTCCCCAAAATTCCCAGGCACCCACAAAATGCTCAGCTGAAGAGCATCGGGCAGTTTTACCCTGCTGAGGAACCGGTCCAGCATGGGCAACTTGTGTAAGAGGAGCCCGGGGTTAATCGGGGGTCTGGAGCGATGGACCGGCCACCGGACGGTGGTGCAAGTTTGCTCGCAGGCTGCAAGAGGCTTGTTCAAAACAGTTTTTGGGAAAGGATGATTTAACGCCTGGGATGTCAGCAGATGCTTCACGTGCAAATTTTATATAAGCACATTTCCGCCCTTGTTCCCTTTCTCGTCCCCAAAAGGGATGGTCCAGTTTGCAGCCAGCTGGGGTACCGGTGACTTGTGCTGCTCTCCGCTTACATCCCCTGGGCTGCCCCCGTTATAGGAAGGCGATGGCTGGAGGTGTTGGAGCTCATTAATCGATTTAATTGGTATCAACACGACAGCAGGAGATGGGGCAGCCCTGCGAACAGCCTGGCGAATGCACCCGGGGTCCTCGGTGGGATGGGGCAGAGGTCCCACATCTTCACTGCTGCTGGGACCCCACAAAATTAGGTTAGGGAGTGTGTTACTCTCCCCACGGTGTGGATGCGGCCCGTGTCTTGCTATGGATGAGCCCAGGAGGTGGAGGAGACCAGGACAAGCGTGCAGCGGTACTTGGCCCAAATACTCCGTGGCATGGAAAGCTGGACCATCCTGGGTGATGGAGAGCCTGGGTCCGCCGCCAAATCCGCCCCTAAACAACAGCAGCCTCCCCATATTTCCTCCGATATTAAACCTACGTTCTCCCTGCTGCTGGTTAACCCCATTAACGGGATCTGAGCCTGTTCAAAGCCTTCGGAGCAGCGGGGGGGAAAGCTCGGAGCAATAAGTGGAGGCGACCCCTGCCAAACGGGAGTAAAAGATGTCTTCCTTCCGCTCCCGAAATAACCCACAGCATTTTCACATTAAGCCTCCGTGCCCGGAGCGGTCGGGGAGGAAGAAATGGCCGGGATCAGCCCTTTCTGCTCCGAGCCAAGCAAGCGGCCCTTCCCCGGGGAACGGCACCTAAAGCCTCCCGGTACCTGGCCGGGAGGTATCACAGGGGCCGAGGTTTGGAGATCCGTGATTCCCCTTGCCCAGGATGTGCCGCCACTGGGAAATTCATCAAATCCGGGCAATTTAGGGGGGGAATCCAACATTTTAGGGGTTTTTGGTCAGGGGGAAAACTGATGATGGGAGATGGGCACGATGGGGAAGAAGAGTTGATTCATTACTGTCTTTTTAGCGCTGCTGCTTCTGGGCCCTTCAACGGGGATTTTTCCTCGTGAGCCGGATCCGAGCCGGCTGCTCCCAGGCCAGCTTGGCTGTGTCTGCTGGTCCCAGTTGCTCCCCTCCCTCCTTCCCAATAGCGCCTCTGTCCATCTGTCTGTCTGCCCCAACAGTCCAGCCGTCCTTCCCTTCTCTCTGGGTTTTCTTCCAGCCCCATTTTTGGGAGGACACGGAGGAAACGGAGGCCCCCCCCTTCTCCCAGGGCCCGTTTGACCCGCGGGGCTGCGCTCCCCCGTGCCGAGGACGGGGTTTAATGGGTCCCACCTGGCTCCCCAGCTGTAGCGCGCTCTGAAACAGCCCCCCGGTGCTCTTCCCTCCGGGCTTTTAGCTCGTCAGGGGAAGCAAATTTAATAACTTCACCGAGGGCACGAGCTCAGCCTAGGCTTTCCTTAGCATTAACCCCGCTTCCTCCGCTGCGCGGCGGAGCCACAGTTGTTAGCCGAGGCCGCGGGGCGCCGGGGGAGGCAGAATACCCCTCCCTGTGCCCCCGCCCCGGGAAATGCCGGCCCAGCGCCCCAGGGAGCCGTGCCGGGGGGGCCCCCGAGCCCAAACCGCACCTGGGGACCTGCTGGGCAGAGGATGAAGCTGCAGGGGAAGGTTAATTCCCAGCGGGGAGCAGTGAGGTTGCTGCAACAGCTTTCTCTCCCATCTGCACCCAACGCTGCTGCAGCACGGTTGGATTTGCCGGAAGGGCCGTTGCTTTTTGGAAGAAAAATGCTTCTTGTCTGAGGAACCGTTGGCCTTTTCCAACCTGGCCTTCTCCAACCCGGCCGGGCACAACGGGGGCTTTCTCCTGAGCCCTTCCGACCTGCTCCCGAGCTGCCAGGACCGGTGGTGTCTCCCAGCCCGGCCTGGATGCTGCTCTCACTGCATCCCTCCCCATCCCCTCCGGTCACCCCCTTTCTCCAGCCCCGTGACATCTCCATGCTCTCTGTGGCCTGCGGCTCTCATCGGACCTGCTGTGCCGAGACAAAGCACCCGCTTGCTGGCTCCGGCTTCTCCCGGCCACGCAGGAATGCGCGAGAGCACCTGAAGGCAAAGCCCGTGTTTATTGTTTTAATAAATACTGAGCAGATGGGTCTGCGGTGGGAGAAGCTCTCCTTGATGGACAGACCTGGAGGGAGAGAAGCTGGGAAGATCCAGGAGGAGGTGAAACCATGGTCCCATCCCCAGGTGCTGTCAACCACAGTCCTCACCTGTGCGGGAGGATTGACAGCAGCTGAGGAAGGGTTGGCTCCACCTGTTAAATAGCTGTTGTCTCCCCTCCTCTCTTGGCTTTTAGGAGATTTGGGGAGGCTCAGGGCTAGTGATGGGCGTGGTGCTCTCTTTCCCATCCCTTTGTCCTTCCCACCTGGAGATGGTTCCTGTCTCTGCTGTGGTTGCACATGAAGCTGAGCAGGGTGGACGCTTGCCTTCAGCCTTAGTGCAGGGTGTGGATGGGTGCAAGAGGTGAGTGCTACATCCTTCCCAGAAAAGCAATTCCCAATGGTTTCACGTGTGCTCCAGGCTCTGTTGCGCAGCCCCAGGGTGAATCCCGCTTGCTCCTCTTGCGTGTACCCCCATGGTGCAGGAGCAGCCAGGACAGCAGGCAGCTTTGGTCTGATAGCATCAGCCTCCAAATGTGGCGCTGGCTCCCGGGGCCTCCCATCAGGCCCAATTTCCTGCGGGCCGTGGTGATAAGAGGCTGATCCTCAGCTGTGGAAACTTGACGCCCTGGCGTCAGGGGACGAACGTCCCCAGGGACTGTGGGAATGTAGCTGAAAATAAGCAGATCTTGCTGGTTTCCCTCGTCCTCTCTGCCAAGAAAATGAATGTGTTTAAAGGATGTGTATGGTCTTAGTGCTGCTCTCCGGCGCTGAGGTTGGAGTGCATCATCCTGGCGTTGGTTTCTGTGCAATGAAAAGTTGCTGGACCCACTGTGCCTACTGAAACGCCCAATAAAAACTTGAATATTTCTCACGGTGTAATTTCATCCCTTTCAGGCTTTTTGCTGTGGTCTCTTTGCCTCGTCACTGAAGTCCCAGGGACTGGCCGGTGCCACCTGCTCTCTGGTAAGAGCTGATCCAAGAGAAAGGCTGTGATTTTCCTATCTCTTTTCCACCTCCCATCACCCTACTTGGGGTCTGGACCAGCCCTCACCTGACAGGAGACTTGGCTGCCAGTGAAAGGAGGGAGAAAACCCTCAAGTCTCTCCCCTGGGGTGGTCTGAGAGTCAATACTTGGCAGGTAGTGGGTGCTGTGGGGTCTGACAGGTGAAGGATACTGATGGGATACTGGTTTAACTGGGCTTGAAGGTGATGCTCCACATTGAACTGGCCCTGCTAACACCTTTTCCCCCCCCCCCCCGCTGGACCCTCTCCTTTGCCCTGACACCCTTTATCCCCACTCTGAATAGCATCATTGCAGAGCAGAGCTGCCCTAGTCACCTCCTTTTGTCCCTGCCAAATCTGCCTGAAGACCTCTGCTGCTATTTTCCTTCTTAATCCGCTCCCCAGCTCTCCCTGAACCTGGCGTGGGACTGAGAGGGACACTGTGTGAAGGACCCCCACTCCTGCCTGCTCTCACTGTCCCCGTGCCAGGAAGACCTTGGGCAGAGTGCAAACGTTGCCCCTGGTCTGCAAACAGATTTTGGTGGTTTAGCCAGGTCTGGTGGTGGCCCAGGTGCTGCCAGAGCAGGGCTGATGGGACCTGCTGCATGGAGATGGGGAAGGGGCTGGTCCCAGGGTGCTGGACACTGGAGCAAAGCTGGGTTCAGTCCCAGCCTGGGTTTGAGCTGGAGCATCTAGCTGGGCTGAACGGGACAGGAGCATCCCTGAAACGGGTTTCTGGACTGGATGGGGCTGCCCGGGCTGGAAGGCAAGTCGGGCACAGCCAGACCTTGGAGGTCTCGGGCTCCCTCCCTGTGTGTTGTGCTCTGCACCTCTTCGCCAGGCCTTGCAGCCTGGAGCAGCACCTCCCAGACCCAGCCATGCTGGAGAGAGAAACCATCTCCAGGTTTCTCCATCCCCTTCCCAAGCAGGAATTGGTTCAGCTCCGGGACTGCCCCATCCCGGCTGCCTGTGCTGGGGGGCAGAGGGAAGGTTCGAGCTTGTCCGGTTTAGGTCCGGTGCCCTGTGCGAAGCGCTGGACAAGCAGCGCTGATGCACGCCCAGAAATTGCCCTGATTTAACGGAGATGGTTTCTAGATCGGTTTGCAGCCGTGCACCAGGCGCTGCAGCGATCGAACTAAACTGATTTCGTTAAGAGTCTCCTGGCCTGGGAGGCCGGGGGCGGGGGGGATGCCGGTGGTGACGTGTCTGGTGCGAGTCTGGCTGGGAGGTTTAATTCATGGAGACCAGCTGGTTTCCACTGGATTATGGCTGGGCCGAATGATCCGTTTTTTGCCCCCGGACAGACAGCAGACCTGTATCGCGTTCCCCCCCGGGCGCTTGCGGGCAGAAACGTGGGCCGTGCACGTGGAGCGCAGAGCCTTGCCCGCACCGCACCGAGACGAGGGCGGCTCTGCAGCAGTGCCTGCTAAGCAGCCAAAATCCTCGCTTTCCACCCAAATAAAGTCGCAGCCAGAAAAAGGGCCGTATCCAGGGTAACGCGGATGCCTCGCAGCCTCTGTTTGGCAGGAGCCAGCTGAAAACCCCTTTTGCATCCGCGCAGGGGCTGATGGCTCTCAGCATCACTCCTGGCCGTGCAGGATGGAGCCGGGGGCCTGTGTGGAGGGGACACGGAGGGTCCCCAGGGTCTCCCAAGGTGCAGGGTTTGCTCTGGGCTCCTGCACAAGCTTTGCAGGGCCCTGCAGAGATCCGCCACTGCCATCTAGTGTCAACGGGAGCCTGGGAGCGGGGCGAAGCTGCGGGGCTGTGTGGGCGCTTGTTGGCTTTGCACCCTGCTGCTCCGTCTCTTGGTGATGTCCTTGCAGGGGGTGCTGCCTTGGTGCAACCTCTGGATGGCTGGTTTTGGAGCTGAACCACCTCCCCGGTTCCTCTGCCGTGATGGATTGCTTTGCTGCGAGGATGCAGGATTTCCTGACCATCCTCATCCATGCAAGGGGCTCCGGAGGGCACTTGGCCGGGCAAACCTGGAGGAGCTGAAGGGGAAAATGTTACTCCAGGCCTGACTGTCCGGAGGGCAGATGTGACCTGCTGGGGAGGCAAGGGAAGCCCCAGGAGCTGGAGAAGTGGAGCATGTTTGGGCTCCGCAGCCCCTTCAGGTGCCTTCAGCAGGCAAAAACATCTCGCAGGTGGGATGGGGTTGAGAAAGGGCTGCTCAGCCCCCAGCTGCCTGCAGGGTGGCCAGGAGCCAGCTGGGCTGGTGATGGAGAGTGGTCTGGATGCCTGATGGGCTCCTGGGGATGAGCATGGGCTCTGGGGCAGTTTTGGGGGCCCTGAAGGGTTTGGCACTGGCTTGGCAGCAAGGTCTCCTCTGTCATGAGGCCTCTTCAGGAGGTCAAGATCTAAAATGGCTGGATTCTGCCTATTTCCCCTCTAATTTGGGGACCTGCAGGAGTTTTCTGATGAAGGAGGTGCAGTATCCTCCTTCCTGCCACCTGGTGCAAGTTGGGATTTGTTTTGCTGCTGGCTTGGCTCTGGGAGCTGGGGCTTTAGGAGGAAACATCACAAGGCCAGTGCCACTGGGCCAGGCTGGATTCAATCCCACACCACGCCCATGTCTGAGGTCTCTGGATCAGGACTTTTAAAACCTGCCTTTTCCAAAGGAGCTGATGGGAACGAGCTCCCTGTGCCCCCTTAGCTGTAGGTAGCTGCTTCCCCTGGGCTCCTCGGACGTGCCACAGCCTCCTGGTGCATCTCTCCATCACTTCCTCCCTCCCTTCCCTCGTCAGTGCAGGGGAATTATTTAGTGCCTTCACCATAATTAACATGTTGCAATCCCAAACTACAGGGCCAAGCAGCTGCTAGCAATTTATCCTTCCACTGGGCCATTAATGCCTCCCTAAGGGCAACCATAAAGCAGCCCTGACCCAGGCAGGAACATCAGCACCCACCGATGTCCACATTTCTGCTCTCCCAATGCTGCCTTTTCTAGCGAGACTGAGGCTGTTGTGAGTGCCACCGCGAGATGAGGATCCTCGTAGCCTTGGGGAGGTCCAAAAGCACCAAGATCTGTACCAGATGTGGGCTGAGAGTCACAGATTGGCTGCAACAGATGGAAAAAGCAGTGGTGGATTTGGTCCAGGTGCCCGTGGGAGACGTGGCGATGGCTCGCTGTGTCTCCCCGGCACTGGGGTTGGGCTGTCCCTCGCTCCCGGGATGCTCCCGTGTATTTTGCACGTTGGATCCTTGGGCTCACGGGCCGAGACCCCGTCTCTGTGCTCGCTGCTCCTGCCTGGCCCGGGTGCACTATTGAAGTTGTAGCAGCTCTGCTTTCACCCTGGGGGGTCTGAGCTCTCCAAGCTGTGGGAAAAATGCTGGAAAAATGAATCCTGCACCAGGAGAAACAGGAAAGCAGGGAGCACCCCACTGCAGCCTTCTATCACGAAAACCTGGCTGGGGGACGAAGGGGTGCATGTTTTGGACACCTCCATCTGCACCCCTTCTGCTGCGTCTTTAGGGCTTTGCTAATGAGTTGGACCTCCAAATTAGGGATATTTGGGTGGCGAAACAGGAAGCGTGAGAAAGTGCAAGAGGAAAGGGCTACGCAGGGAAGAGGCTCCGTGTGTTGCCATAATTAACACATTGCAATGCCAGACTGCTAGCAGCGCCTGGCCCCGTAATTTATCCTTCCAACAAGCCATTAACGTGACCCCATGGGCTGCCAGCGCAAACGCGTGTGCACATGCATGTGTCCACGCACGCTGCCCGCTCCGCGCAGAGGAGAGCTTGTGTTTCCACCCCAGGATCCTGCGGGCTGGTTGCTCCTGTCGCCCTTTTTGGGAGCGATTTCCCTTTGAGCGTTATCCCCCCAAACATGTCTCGCTCCTCGACTTGCCACCCCAAATTACAGAACTTGCTGCATGATTATATGCCTCCGTTCTGTAATTACCTTTGCTTACATTAATTGTGTAATTGAGAGAGGCAATTATGTGGTGAAATAAGATAGGAAAAGGATCTGGCTCAGTCTCCCAACACCGTGGGACTGGTTCCCGTCTCGCTCCGGTGTAAATCCGGAGCAGCAGCAAGGCCAGGCGGACCAGCAGTCAGGGTGTTTGCCACCTCCTTACCTGTTTTCCTGCAACATCTCCTACTGCAGGATCTCAAAGCATCTCTTTTTGCCTCTCTTCTGCTGTATTTGCAGGACCGATGACCTCAGCTTGCTCCCAGCCTCCGGGGATGATCCAACTCGCCGTGGTCCATGCAGGTAAACCCGACTGGGCTGCGGTCGTGGGGGTCTCAGACCAGCCCGGCTCTCCGGTGGCCACCTCTGCCCCTTCCTTGCCCGGCTAAAGGACAACGGAGACCCGGGAGGACGGCGGCCGGGAGCCCGGAGGCCTGGGCTCGGAGCKGGATTTGCTCCAAGATTAAGGGCCTGGCTTGATTCGGCTGTCGCTTTTTCTCGCTTGTGCTCAAAGCTGCTTTCGCTAAGCAGCTTGCTGAGCGATCGCTTTTGATGCATCTTCCCAATTTTGTGTGCGCCGTCCCCGTGGGGTAAGTTTTTGGCAAGGCTCCGGCAGCGGGTGAGTCCGGGCATGCGGAGACATCCGCGTGGAGCGAGGTGGGGGCAGAGCCAGGCACTGGCCCCRGTTTCTCTTGGCCTGGATGGGCCCCAGAAATTGGGTCTAGGGTCTGATGGGACCCCTAAACCTGCTAGATCCCCCCTCAAAACAGGGGGGACAGTCGCCCGTGAGGCTGTAGCCGGTGTGCTGCCTGCTGAGCCTCGCGTTTAAACATCAAGYCTTCCCGAGGAAGGAAATTAAGCTGCAGGCACGGCGCATTTAATCTGCAGGCAGCGATAATCCTGTTTGCAAACACTTGGGTGAGGAAAGAACAGCTCCAGCGCTCCTGTGGCTTTGCGCAGCTGGAAACGTGTTGCACAGAAACTATCCTGCGTGGGGACGGATGCTTTTATCCCTGCTCCTAGGGCAAACCTCATTTTCCCTTATTTCCCCATTTTTCTTAAACAGCAGTTTTGAGGGAGACRGGTAGAACTGAGCTGTCAGGTGACAAGGAGAGCGCAGCATTCCTGCTGGGACCAACATCAGGCTTCTTCTCCAGGCCACAACCCCCAGTGCAAGGCAACAGCACCCCGAAAAGCACCTCTGGGTGCCCAGCCCAAGCAGCTGGATGTCCTCTGCCCTCCTTGGTGCAGGATTTGCCTGCACTGTGGTCCATGGACCGCCACCATGAGCAGGGCCACCACCGTGCTGGTGGCTAAGGCCACCGGTCCCTGCCTGCAGCCCTCTGAGTGGCTTTTGGGGAGGTCCCCACCGTTGCAAGGGCTTTGGCCCACAAGGGCTGTCCTAGGTGAGGTTGCACCTGGGTGCACTGTGCCACCTTGGCCCCCCGGGGAGGAAAGCCCRGCTCACGTGGTGCGGCCGTGCCCGGCGTGTGTTGGCTCTTCCCTGGGATTTGTCCTTCCCGCTCCGAGCTGGGGTATTTTGCTTCATTCGTGAGGAATCGCAGCAGCATCTTGGCACAACTGCCAAGATTTCTGCAGCCTCTCCCGCTGCTCCTGAYGGCTGGTGATTTTTGGGCGTGCTCCCAGCCGGTCTGGGCTGCTCGGGAGGATCTGGGAGTGCTGCGAGAGCRGTATCGCAGGGACGGGGATCCCCTGGGCAGCGGCAAGGGGTGCTGGGGTGAACGAGGGAGGTGTCGGGAGGTGCAGATGGTGCAAAAGGACTGTGAGAGGGAAAGGGAGGAGAATTACAGGATGGGGCAGAGAGACCTGTGTCCAAGTCCCCTCCTTGAGCCTAATTGCTGAAATCAGGGTGTCTTTAAAAGACCCTGAGGGATCTGGGCACCTGCCTCTCTCTGTAGAGGATCCAAGGCCGCTTAGAGCAGCGTTTCCTTGCCTGCGTCCTCTGGCTTAAGGCCAGGCTTTGCCAGAGCGGTGGTTCAGGTGGTCGGAGCCCCCCGTGCCCCAGCTCCATGCCCAGCGGGTGGTTTTGGTGGAGAAGCCCTTGCTGGCCCCATCCTCTGCAAGGATGCTCCTCCACGGGGGCCGGAGCAGCTCGCAGCCCTGCAAAACCCTGCAAAACCCGCTCCCTTCTTTTTTCCCATTGCTCCTTGTTCAGCTGAGCCATGGTCCAGGCTGGGTCTTGGCCTGTCCCCTTGGTGGCTTGTCCCCTTCGTGGTGTGGCCCCGTGCGTGGCAGGGAGCCGGGGCCGGGCTGGTGCCRGTGCTGTTGGCGGGAGCTCTTGCGGCGAAGCTGAGCTGAAACGAGCCCAAGGAATTAAAAGCCCCCAGAGCAGATGGTCGGAGCAGCCTGTCTCCCYGCTGCCGCCTCCTCGCTCTTCCCTTTCCCCAGTCTCTCTCCCRACTCCTCTCATTTCTGGTTTCGCTTAGCCTGCGTCTTGTGTTGCTTCGCTCTCCCCGGGGGCTCATCTGGGGCGCCCGGCTCGGGGGGTCCCTGCCCCGTGCAGACGTCCTTGCAAACTGCAACCTGGAGACCCCAAAGCTTCATCCACTGTGTTCCTGTGCTCAGAAGATGMGGACCCTCATCTTCGGGAATGGGGAAACTGAGGCAGGGATGGGAACTGGGACCTGCTGGGTGTCTGCTGGGGGAGCTGGGAGCAGACCSCAGGTGTCCGGGGCTCCCTGCCCCAGGGCCTTGCCACTCTTCCCGTGTTTTGTGCTCTTGGCTCCAGCTTTCAGGGCTGTAAATTCCGGGCAATGGAGGAGGAGCAGAGAGGGGAGGTTAAAATGTCCATCAGATCATCCCAGTCAGATGGTTCCTATTTTGTCCAGGCTCCTTCTGCACCCCCGGGGTCCTYCCCTTGGTCCCCCTCCCCATCCCAGCTCCCCTGTTGAGGTCAGCCCCCCCGGCTCTGCCCCAGGGATGCGTTTCCAGGTGATGCAGCCAAAACCGAGCCGTGAAGCCTTTGCTTCCGATGGGGACGCAGCCCAAACGGCTGCGGGGTTCGCAGTCCCTGCACCGGCCTGCTGCCAAACACAAATGTCCCCCCTGCCGCGGTCCCTTTCTCGGAGGCATTGGCCATGCCGTTCGTCTGAGCCCCGCTGCAGGGATGAYGGGCTTGGCCTGACTCAAATGCATTTGTTGCTTTGGGGGCGATTTCTCCATCTCTGCCCCCCTCCGGGATGCTTGGCCTTTGCCAGCTTTGCTGTGTCTCCGAACGGCCTCTCGGGTGGCACCGGTCAGGCCTGACCCGCACCAGGAATTGTGCTGCCRTCCTGGCAGCCGCTCCGTGTGCCGACAGCCGCGGGGACGCGGCCGCCTCCGGGCGCGGATGGAGCCCGTTAGCCGGGCAGACAATTGCTGCCTGGAAGATTTCCCGTGGGAAGGATGAGCTGGGCTGTGGGGGGCATTTCCATGGGATCACAACCTGGGAGGTTTCGGAGCAGCGTGGTCGGCGAGGTCCTTCCTGGCGGTGCCACTTTGCCAGTCCCCTGGCTGAAGCATCGCGCTGTGGGCAGGRAGGAAAGTCCTGCTCCCTGACACCCTACCGAATCCTTCCCCTATCCCACCAGGTGCTGCTTGAGCTCCAAGTCATCTCCTGCTCCAGGTGGACTCGGCGGTGCCGGAGCCTAGAGGAAGGGACGAGGCACCGACACCTTCCCCGATGGCATGGACCAAGGCCAAGGTCGGCCCTGGCCGGTGCAGCCCGGGTGCTGGGGAGAAGGAGGACGAAGCCGGAATTGCAGAGGACTAAACAGGTATGAAACGAGCCCCCCAACCACTGCCCGCCCCGTTTCATCTCCCACCCAGCCATGGAGACCCCCATCACGGTTCTTCTCGCTGGCCTGGCTGCAGATGAGCCGGGGCTCCTGGCGCGCTGCTGCGTGGGAGGCTGCGGGACGGGAGCCAGGCTCCTCTCCCCGGCAGGTTTTCACATACCTTGGGGTCTGCTCTGTCCTTAAAGGGCAGCAAAACCCCCGCGCGTGGGGGAGCTTGGAGGACTGGGGGGCAAGAGGGAGGGGAGAGCCGTTCGGCCAAACACGCTGGTCTTTGCGCGGATGATCATTTCCAGCTGAGCCGCTAAGATGGGATTTACCAGCTACTTTCATCCTGCAACTGACCTCTGCAAACACCAAGACCTCCTGGGTTCCCCCTCCATCGGTCTCTCCGGACTCTTGCAGCAGCTYGGAGGGGTCCAAACCGCTGTCGGAGACCTCCCGCCGGCAGCTGAGATGCAGAAGGGCGGGTGGAAACGCCCGTGCGGGGTTGCGGCTRGAGGATGCAAAGCAGCAACCCCTGATGTTGGGGTTCAGCAGCCCCTGGTGTTGCACTGGGGTCAGGGTGAGGAAACGCGCCCGGGGGCAGATGTTTTTGGCTTCYTTCGGACCAGGGGGGCACGTGGGATGCCGAAGGTTGGGTTTGGGCTGTGCAATCCGCGGCAGTGCCCAGGCAGCACAGGGCGCTTGGCTTCGTGCACGGACTCGCTGGCTCGGGTATCTCCCAGCCCAGCCTCGAGGACCTCTGAGAAAGGACATGGGGGCATCTGTGTGGCCGGCGTCAYCCCTGAGATCCGGTGGGATGTGCTGACGTGGCCCTGCAGGTAAAAACGCTCGGGAGGAGGGGAAATGCAGGTGGGATCTTTGCCCTGTGCTGCCGCTCCCCGCCGTTTGCAGGTCTGCCCCAGGGCTCGGACGGGAGGTGAACCGAGGCTCAGGCTGTGAAGGTCTCCGGAGACGGAGAGCGGCTGTTTCTGGGACGAGACACRCGAGCGAGGAGAGCTCGGCACGTGATAGCGCTGCAGTGCTGCAAAACGCTCCCCAGCTGCTGGAACGAATGCAACGCCCCCCCCACCCCCCAGACGTGCTGCTCCATCCCTGCCCGTGTCCTTCTTGCCCGATGGCCGAATCCTGCTCCTCCAGGTGCCCTGGGCCTGGGAGGTGAGGGGTTTGGGGGCTTTGCTCCTTGTCCTGGGCAGGATGCCGTGACGGTGGCATGTTCAGGGCTGGGGACGAAGGAGCTGGGACGGGGTCCACTTCCTCGGTAGCTGCAGACCCTGCCGGGCCCGATGGCACTTGTGTTGGGACAGTTGGTGGTTGGGATTTGGGGACATTTCCCTTGCACCCAGGATAAAACAGCCTGTCTTGCACCGATGTGCTGGAGGAAGGAGGGGGCTGAGGTTAAGGTCAGCGTCCCCAGCACCCAGCTTTGCCCTGGGTGACTCCATCTCCTGACGCCTGGTTTCCCCCATCTGCCCTTCCGGGCTGCTCCTGCCTTGAGCCGATTGCCAGGTGATCCAGGCATCTTAGCCGGCGTTTTTCCTTGCCACCGGACCTGGGGGAGGTTGGGAGCGATGGGGAGCTGAAGGGGAGCTTTGGGGCCCGGCTGCTGGGCGACGTACAAAAGCAGCGTCCTGGCGAGCCGAGGAGGGGGGAAGGTGTGACGTCAAAGCGGGGCTTAAAATACACCCAGGGCAAAATCACATGACGGCTGGTGGAACGCGAGCCGGCGTGCTCGAGCTCAGAGCCCTGCGGGAGGCTTCAGTGAGCGGCGAGAGCCGTCCCTTGGCCAAAGCTGGGAGCTCGGTGCCAAATTGCTGGGGGTGTTTTCCAGGGGAGGGTCAAATTAGCGGTGTTGGTTCGGGGGCTTTTCCTCGGGCTCGCTGTTGCCCCAGGGGACGCAGCACGGGCTGGGAAACCTTTAGCCCCGTAAAGCCTGCCCGGCAGGTCGCCCGCTTAGGATGAGCATCGGAGGAGCAAGGCACGTCCTGATTTGTGCAGCATCAAACACAGCCGTAGCAAAGCTCATCTCAAACCTCGTCCCTTCTGGCCCGCGTCCTCTGCTGAGATTCGGGAAGGGAACGAATGCCCCTCTCAGAGGAGCGGGCCCAAAGACAAGCTGTTTATTCCTGCAGGAATAAGAGATGCAGCCGGCGGTGGCTTTGCAAGAAGATCTGCAGCTGAGCAGCCCCTTGGGGAGTTCTGGTTTTCTTTCCAAGGATGAAACCTCGGTGCTCCCTCCCCAGCACCCAAGGGTGCCGTGGCTCCCCGGAGCAGGACCTGGGAGCCCGCAGGTGCTGCCAAGACCCCTTGCAAATCCCAGCTCAGGCCTCTCCAAGCTGCATCCAGCCATGAGAGGAGTCTCCTGCTGGGTGGCCTGATCCAGGTAACCCAAACCACCTGGACACGTGGAAACGGAGCCCGATCCGCCAAGCAGGTGGGTGCCCAGGGCTGGGAAACMGCTGCCCAGCAGCTCTCCAAAGCGCCTGTTCCCGCACCGCCGGAGCTGCCGTGGCAGCTGGGACCGTCGGCACCGCGTGCAACGACTTCGCCCCGTTGCACAACGCGAGCTCGGCCGCGTCTCACCCGGCGGCAGCGCGGCGTGTGGAGAAAATTAAGAGCAGAGCGCCGAAGCAGCGGCGCTTTCAAGCGCGTCGCCCTGCCGCTGGGAGCCCTGCCCGGAGGCGGCGGTACGCGGTTCTCCTTCCTGCGCTGGGGTTTATTAGTTTTCCTTCCACTGTGCAGCGTCCCCTCTCTCGCGACAGGGTTGTCCCCCCGGGGCTGAGTGAATCAGTGCGGTTTTCTTCTTGCGCTCGTTATTGCTTCCCCCCGCTCTTCTGTTTTTTAGACATGATCTCCAGTCCAAAAATAGGAGCTCTCGCTCCTGGCAGCCCACAGCCCTGGGATGAAACGGCCGACAGGTGAGGGCACTGGGGCTGGTTTTACTGAGATCGCTAATAAATGGCATCTGTTTCTTTTAAAGGTCATTTTGCCTGTGTTTCTCCATGTTTCCAGCTGTCTGGCATTTTCCCCGCTCTTGGGCCCGAGATACCTTGCGGAGTTGCCGTCCTGCCCTTGGAGGAACCAGGGGCCGGGCTCGCGGGAGCGCTCGGAGGCGGCACCGTGCCTGCGCCGGTTCGACAGTCGGGAGCTAATTCGGCCGGTCAGCGAGTGCAGCGGGTTGGGAGCTTTGCCTGGAAAACGCTGTGTAAGAGCTGGAAATTCCTCYGTCCTGACTCAGGACGGCCTCTCCTTTCCCAGGCTCCTTTCCCTCCGCGTTAGCAGCACAGGGCAGCGCCGGGCCTGGAATAAACCATGACAGAAAGTGGCTTTGCAGGCAAAGACACGTTTAGAAACCGGAGGGCATTATCCCCTTAGATTATTGTCACTTGAATATAGGTCAKCTTGACAGCTTACGTGGAAAATCGTCCTCCAAACGTACCGACAGCGCCACAGTCGCTTGCCCTGTTAATCCCCCGCTGTTTGCACCCTGCCTGGGTGCAAGCTGAGGCTCAGGAGCCCCTCCACCGGCAGATGAGGCATTAGGGTAATAAATCACGAAGGTAGTTGTCTCTTCCCAAAACTACAGGGAGGAAGGTGCTCCCTGAGGCCAGGAGGGGCTTGGAGGCAGGCGGGAGAGGGGGGAAGTAAATACACATCCCCATGCTGGCAGGACCCTCATGATGCTCCAGACCACGGGGGACCAAACTGGGAGGGATTTGCTCCTCCCTGCAGACGTCTGCCCATGCTCATCAGTCTCTCCCACGCTTCCCGTAGCTACGTCCATGCATTCCTGCAGGTCCTGCTGCCTGGCTGCGGTTATTCCTATGCCGGCAGGCCACGCTGGGAAACACGGCCTCTCCAGCCGCCTTTCTGGGGAGGGCTGGCCCTTGCATCRTCMCCTGCTCCCTGTCAAACCTCCCCTYGGTATTTTTCCTGCCCCRAATCTGCAGCTTCTATCCTTTAAAAAGGCTCCCGGGTGCCCCCCCCCAGGCCTGGCCCCCTCCCCTGGSCTGGCTGCTGGTAGCTATGAATGAATGGCTGGTGGCCCTGTGATGCCATCACCATGGTGACAGATGGCAGCCGAAAATGCAGGAGATCAGGGTCACATGAGAGCAGCGGTAAACTCAGGCAGTTATTTATAGGCTGCTGCTTGAGCATTTATGGAAATGCGTCTGTCTTCAGCCGTGGTATCAACCCTTCGCTGGATCTCCGGGGCATCGTTCTTCCAGGAGAGACATTACTCATGCCCACGTTCCTCATGCATCCAGACTCTTCCTGCGGTGGCTGCTTGGGCTGGCATCGGAAAAGTACAGGGCTCTCCGATTTTCTGTATCCGAGCCTGAGTCTCTGGACCAGCTCCCGTTGTCTCTACAGGAGAGACAAATGCAGCTGTATCCTACGTTTCTCGCATTCCCCTCTGGCATCTTCTGCTTCTACCCCTGGCATCATCTTCAGCACAACAGCTTCTTCCCTTGGCCTGGCTAGCGTGCTGCTTTCAYGGCTATAAGTCAGACTTTTTCTTGGTTTGACCGTGAGTGTGTTCATGCTAAGCCTAGATCCCGGCCAATTTTAGCTGTGCTGCATCTGGGGAAACCTGGCTGTGCCTCAGTTTACCAACCTGCAGCGTGCTCCAGATCGGCTGCAGCAAGGGTGGTTGTGTGGCCTACCAAAGCGATATCTTTAAACCTGTAGAGGAATCAAGGCTAAAGGAACTGCTTATCTTCCCRAACTGTGTAAGGGACTTAAACACGCGCACTGTGTTTGACTCGAGGTGTTGTAAAGCCAGTCGTGATCCTGGAATTCCCCCTTCCCCAGCTCGAGCAGACTCACCCCTGCATCACGCCGAGATGTGCAGGATGGGGAGAGCCGGATGGCAAGTTCAGRCCCTCTTGGTAAGGTCGCTCAATCCTCCTCTGCTTTCTGTCTGGGTACGTGGAGGGCKTTAGCTGGTGGCATCCGCCTCGAGCCCAGCTCACGCCGACCCTGCGCAGGGCCGAATTGCTCCTGGCTGCACTGTAATGTCTCCTGGCCCCTCTTCCTCGCGGCTTTGTCTCAGATCGCAAGCGCTCACCGTGTCCCGGGCAGAAGCGTGGGAGAGGAGGAAGGACCATCCTGGCAGAGGGCCCTTGGCTCCGGTGGAGTTACACCAGGCAACGCGCTGGCCGGGCACGTCGCTGTCTCGCAGCTCCTTAGTTCCCATCCAGGGCACTTGAYCCGCACCTGGAGAGCGAGGTCAGCTCCCGCGGGGCCCGGCTCTGGCTGGCCGCGGCGGGCAGGACCGCGCTGGTGGTGCCTGTCCAAGCACCCTGCTGAGGTCGGTCCCTTTGACTTTGGGGTTTCCTACTAAGCAGAGAGGGCCAAAAAAGCCAGCAGCTCTGCAGGAGSGAGCTCGGGTGGGAGCTGTGCTCCAGCCAAGGTGTGAAACCTCCCTGTGGGATGGCTCAAAGTCTTGTCTTTCCTCCCCAGCCGGGACACTGTATTCCTGGCCACTGTGCAGCCATTTCCTTGCTTCTCCTGTGAATCAGAAGGTGGGATGAGCATGAAGGATTGCGACGAGGTGGTATTTCTAAAGCATGAAAGGATCGAGGCTTTGGAGAGGCCGTGAGAGCCGTCCCTGCCGCCCTCCTTTGTCCCTCCAGGACCAGATTTGCTGCAAAGCGAAGGCGCCTGCCAGGCTTTGATCCAGCCACAAAGATCCAGCAGTCACCAGCCCATCTCCAGGCCTCGCTGCTGCGTGTGGGGACAGGGGAGCACCCCAGATCCGCGTCCCATCACGCTGCTCGATGGAAATGAAGGTCAGAAGTCTCGTTCCTGCCTGGAAAGCGAGCAGAAGCCGGAGCACGGACGTGGCGTTCCCTCCCTGCGAGGCAGCGCTTTATGTAACATCTGAGGAGATGTGCGTGGTGCCTCTCTCCTCCAGGCTGGCTCATTTCGGTGTGACTCCTTTGACTTCAGCGTGACATTTGGCCCCCTCCCCCCACCAAGGTGCATCAGCCCTAGATGGAGCAACATCGCGATAAACCGAACATGCTGGGAACCTTTGCCTGCAAAACGGTGGCAGGAGGAAAACAGGAGCAAGGCATGCACCATCTTCTCCTTCGCAGCACTTTAAAGCCATGTTAAGCAGCCTTATTCCTGCCTGACTTGGGGATGGGATGGATAAAGGAGCAGATCTAACGGAATACAGCCTCATTTCTCCGGGGGGGGGGGAAGGAAAATTGTGACTGTTGCTTTCGCACTCTAGGTCTCCACGTAAGTGCTGGCTGAACTCCCAGGTACCTACAAGAATTGATCCTTTTGTACCTAATGAGCTGGAAAGAGAAATGCATCCAAAGGCCAGAAATGTGCATAATTGAGATCCAGGAGCTGGAAGAAGTGTGATTTGAGGCTGGAGATCTGAGTCACCCCTGGTTTCTCTCTTCCAAACGCGTCGTTCCTCCTGCCGTGCTTTCTCACAGGCTTCAGATGGTCCAGGCACTCGCCACTGCTACCAGCATCCCAGGCACCAGCAGCACCCAGATCAGAGGAGAAATGTTTGGGGGCTGCGCTGTTAGGTTTGGGTGGGCTGAGTTCAAGTCTTCAGGACTTGTAGACCTTAACTGATTCCACCAGGCATTGAGCCAGCAATTAACTCCTTTGAAAACTCCTTCTCCTCACCAGTAAATCATAACATCCCTCTGGCTTTCTTGATTAACTCAATTAGCTGCTTTTTGAGGGCAGGACTCACTAGGCAGCACTGAGTAAGAGTGCAGGGCTCATGTCTACAGGTATGCCTGGGCTTTCTGTTAAACACACCACCGTAACTGCATCAAAGCAGCCTAAATGGCTGTGTGATAAATTAATCCTGTGTAAGAAGCCGGATTAGGAGTTTGCTTGCCTGGAAGGACTCGTGTCAAGGGTTGTGTGTTTACATCTCTCTTCCTCCTAACAAAAGTCCTGGTGTCACTATATCCCACCACGTCCTGCTGGGGGGAATCCAGCCCCTGAGTCGGACCCTTTTACGTGAAGAATTTCACCATTGGCATTGAAGGTGGGCTAAATTTGGCTTATACCATTAGTTTAGCCCTACTTGAGCCTGTGCTGCTCCTGTCACCGAAGGGAACTAGGGTGCCTGGAGATGTGGTGTCCTGTGAGTCCGGAGCTGGTGTTGGGTCTAGGGCCCCTGAGTGTCCCTGGCTTGAAAGGGAAGGCTCTGGATTTGCCCCAGATTTATGGGGAGCAGAACTCAGGTCTTGACCTAGCTCCTTCCCTACGATGTGATTTAAGATGAAGCGATGCCTCCAGTGTACCAAGTTATCCTTAGAGGAAAGGGGTGACCAAAAGCCGGCTCCCACCACCGTGCAGTCCCCCCAGCTCAAAGCGCTCCCCTTCCCCAGGGCAGAGGCACCGTGGGGGCCAGGAGGTGGTGGTGGGGCATTATAGTAACCTCCTGCCTTCCCCCACGCTGCCAAGGGCAGGTGGGCAGGGGTGAAGCTGTCCTGCAGGACTCACCGCTGGTATTTTTATGCAAAAACTCGTGGTATGGCAAAGCCTCCCCTCACCTGGGTTGGGGGGGGGGACGGACGACAGCCACCCCCCGGTACCCTGGCTTTGACGTGCAGCCCCGGTGACTCAAGCCTGCGTCAGGGGCTGCGTGTCCCTTTTTTCTTTCTCTCTCTCTCTCTCTCTTTTTTTTTTTTTTTGGAGACGAGCAGAGTTGCCTCCCCTCCGGCGGCGAAGGGGGAGCGGGGCCGGGCCGAGCCGAGCGCGCATCCGCGGAGCGGTGGGCGCGGAAAGCGGCCGCCGGGCGCGCAGCCACCGCCGCTGGGTGCGGAGGGCAGGAGCGGCTTCTCCGCGGCTGGGGGCCCGGGGGGGGCCGGCCGCTGCCCGGCTCCGGAGAGCACCGGCTCCCGCTCCATCCTCCCCACCGGCACCTGGTCAGTTTCTGCCGGGAGCCTGGTCAATTTCTGCCGGAATTTGGTCAGTTTCTCCCTCCCCCCGCCGGAGCCGCGGAGCCGCCGCCGGAGCGCAGAGGTAAGGCCGCCCCCTCCTCCCGCTCCCCCCCGCCGTGGTCCCCGCTCCCGGGGGTCTCCTGCCACGGCGGGTCCTGCCTGCTTGGTTCCCCCCTTCCCGTTTTTCCCCTAACCCTGCTGTCGGGGCCTTTTCCAGGGAGGATGCTCAGGGAGGAGCAGGGCTAAGCTGGGGAGGGGAGTTTAAGGGGGTCACCTGAAGCCTAGAGGCACCAGGCGTGGCCCTAAGGTAGGTGGCATCGGGGGCTGGGGGGGGCCCTCAGAGCCAGCAAATGGCTCTGGCCACCCCGCAGAGGCCGGGGGTAACCCTGGAGGACGGCTGGGGTTGGCGGGGGGCTCATCCCCTCCGAGCCGCTGCCCAAGGATGGTGGAAACGCAGCTTCCAGGTTGACCTTGACAATAACATTGGGAGAGGAGAAAGCACTTAGCAGCAATGAATATTTAATTTTTGGCCCCCGAGGTGCTGGGGGTTATTTATTTTAATTTTTTTTCCTGCTGCTTCCTAAATGTGCGTGGCTGGTTTCTGAGGCAAAAAAATGAGGGTCGGGTTCCTGATTTCGTGCCATTCACAGTATTTGGTGTGCGATTCCTTATTCTCTGCTGTGCATTTATTGCATCGCTGGATGCGCCCAGAGGTGTGTGTGTTTCATCCAGCCCTGCTCTCGGGGTGGTATCTTAGCCAGGTGCAGAGCTGCATTGCTCCAGTGATTCGGGGCTTAGACCAGCTGAGAAACCTGGTCCCAACTCTTTGTAAAGGACCTGAAGGGTGAAATTGTTCTGATTCTTGGACCTTGCTTTGCGTCTGAGGCACCTGAGGTTTGAATTCATCAGGAGCTGATGTAACTATTTCTGGTCGTAGTAGGAAAAAACCCAAAACGCCTCGGCAACTGAGCTATTCTCAGGAGGACCCAGAGTTTCTTGTGAAATGTCTCTCCGGAGGTGCTGTGAATAGGTCAGGGAACCTGGATGGTGATTTTTCTGCAGTTTAGCTGGTTGGAAGGGAAATAAAATTTGGGTCTGATCTTTTGTTCTCCAGGATAAACTGGAGACAGCTCCACTGAAACTGGTAGGAGTGAAAGCTTTTGGTATAAATCTGGAGTGACTCCAGTGCCACTTCAGGCTTGCACAGAGTGGAGAATCTGGAGTTATACCAGAGCCAAGTCAGATGGGAATCACGAGGATCAAATTCGCCCTAGATCAGATGTTGACCTACGCAAGTCCAGACTGGTCGCCTTTGAAGATGCTCTGATTTTACCCTCTCCCGGGTTGCGTGTGAACTTGTTTGTTTACAAATGAAGAAGCTTCACGAACTACAATAGGGGAAGGCAGAGTCTGTGGTGGGATTTGGACTCTGCCCATCTGCTGCCTTCTAGGATAAACCTGGCCTGCTTTTGGGTTCAGTCGCTAACCGTCAATCAGAGCGGGTGAGTTAAGAGGGGTCATTCAGAGCCAACTGGAAAAAGATCATCTTGTGAATACAACAGAGCCCCGAAGGGATCATATGATGGCTGGTTTTGATATAGTGTCACATTGTTGCAGCTGATGTTATGTTTTCATGATACTAAATGAGACATGAAAGGAGACCAAATTGGATGAATCAGTGGGATCATCCAGCTGTTATGTCTGGCTCGCTACCTGCCTGCAGAATTGCCCTTTCCCTACGTCTGAAGGCGTCTCTGGTATCCATTGAAGAAAACAGTCACTATTCTAATGTCAAAACTAAGCATCATTAGCACAAATGCAGCGTTAGGGGCCCTGGGGAAACGCACCCACCCCTGGGGTGGAGCAGCCGGTGTGTAGTGGCAGCCACTCCTCCGCTTGCCTTTAAAGGAGCCGGGGATTATTTTTAACATCTGTGCAATCTTGCTGCTGAAAGCCATGCTGCAGGTGCAAGACAGAAGCAGAGGCAGGTCTGATTCATCAGGGAATGTGAATTGCTCCTGTGTCACGATGTTAAAGTGGGCCTAGACGTTCGCATGGGAAGGATGCAGCTCCGAGCACCCGGCTCCTCTGGGAGGGAAACGCCTGTTACGCACAACCGAGCTGCTCCCAGCCACGCGCTGGGGCTTTGAGCCCTGTTTCCAGCGAGGCTCCGTGTGGGTCCCTTGTCCTCCGACACCCCTGCGCTCTCCCATCTGCTCACGCCAGCCCTGTCCAAAGTTCGTGTCTGTCCGTGTGCCGGTGTAAGGTAGCGAGTGCGCTGGTACCCCGCGATGCGGGTCTGCACGGGCATCGCGGCTGGTGTGACTGAGTCACCACATCAGCTCTGCAAGGTGCCGAGAGCCTGCCGCTAATTAGCAGGGATCATTTGAAGGAAAGGGAGAGAGTGAACAACCCTAATGAGCCCAGATGGCAAAAACCTTCCCCCTGGAGCTGGAGAGGACGAGCAGGGAGGAGAGAGATCAGATCCGGAGCTCCGAGTCTCTCGGGTTGTAAGCAAGCCCTGGCACTGAATAGCTTTTAAAATGGACGCATCTCGTGCTGGCCTCTCCTCGTGCAAGGGAAGATTGCACGAAGGAGGCTGCGGGAAGGCCCGAGGAGCAGGGCTGGGGGGGGATCAGAGCTGAAATGTTTCTGTGTGAGGCAAAAGTCCCTTCTGGGGGCTTTGAAGTGGAGTTTGGATGTTTCTTGGAGGATCCCTCCCTTGGTTTCTTGCTGCTTGCAGGAATACGCTGCTGCAGGGCTCTGAATTTCCTCGTTGTGAGCAAACGCAGTCCCTCCCGCAGCCCTGTGCTCGGAAAGGAGCTGGCCCCTGACTGGGGGGAAACAGCACAGGGCCAGGAGCTGATTTTCTCATGATCTGGTGTCTAAGGTGAGATGTGCATCCAGGGCTCCTTCCCTTTGCCGCTTGGCTTTGCAGCGCGGAGGGGGAAGACGGGAGATGCCTGTGTCCTTCCCTCCGCCTCTCCTTCCTGGGCTCTCCCACCAGCTTCCCCATGACCTTGGATCCGTCCCTTTCTCTCCGCGTTTCGGGTTTCCCCATCTGCACCAAACAGCCCTGCCCTGGCTCCGGGGTCTCCCACAGAGGTGACTGCGAGCTGATGCTCGAATCTCCCAGCCCAAGCCAAACGGTGGCCTTCCTCCTCTTGAAAGCCCTCCATGGCCCTGGATCCCTTGCTCTTCCCTTCCCTTGCTCGGTGACCTTCAGCAAGTCCTCTCCTTTCCGGGGCCTCAGTTTTCCCCGTGAGCCGTGCGAGGAGGGAGCCCGTCAGTCGTTTATTGCCTCCAAATCCTGGCTTTGTGGGGAGCAAAGAAAAGGCCCTTTGGGAACGTTGCGGCTTTTGGGCCCTGTGTATCCGTGCTTTGAGATCATCCCAGAAAGGCTGCTGGAGAGAGCTGCTGGGGAAGGGACCAGCAGAGAGGCCCTGTGATTTAGATGTTATTCTGAACTCATCAGATCCCACCTTCTTTCCCCCCCCCCCCCTTAGTTTCCTTGTGGTGGCCCCAAACGGGGTATAAATGTAGCATTTGGACACAGGCCCTGGTCTGTCCCTGGGTGAGGTGAAAGCTCCCGCTGTGCTCGTCCTCCAGGCCCAGAGTCTGCATCTTCTCCCGGGGCTGCTCTCCTTAGGCGCTGCTGGAAACCCACCTCTCCTCCCAGCCTGCATCTGCGCTACCAGGCCCAGACCTAGCTGAAAGCTTTGCTGACACATTTCCAGCCTGTTTTATCGCTCCCCAGCCACCTTCCTGGGAAAGGAAGGATGGGCCAAGGCAGGGTACACGGCTCAGAGGCCACCCCCAGTCGGCTGGGCAGGGGGGGACACTGGGGACTTGTCACTCGGTGCAAATGGGAGCCTGGGCTCAGCCTGCGAGTCCTGCGGAGAGGCCGGGCTCGGGGGACCACGGTCGCTTTGCCTGGGGGCCAAGGTCCCTTAATGGACCAATTACCGAGGCAGCCAACAGGGACCCTTAAAGTGGGAATCTTCTTTAAGGAGATGCCCAGGGAGATGAAGTGGTGGGAGATGAAGGAGACGACTTATCCCTAGGGACAATCCAGTGATGGTTGTGCCAGCGTCTCCCCTATAACACCCGGTGGGATGTTGGGAAGCGTTCTCTGGAGGTGTCTCCAAGGATGCTGGCACTGACCCCACGGGAGAGGCCATAGCCGTGTTTTACCTGGGAAAGGTGGTGGCACCAAGACACCTCCCTTCCAGGAGCTCAAGTGAGGTTATTACAGGGCACGGGCCCCGAGAGGCCCTAATCTTTCTTCTAAAGAGAGAGAAAAATGCACATTTAAGAAAATTAAGGTTGTGGGGGGGCTATATAAACAAGCCGAATCTCCATCTGTCAGTGACAAGCGTTTGCTCTCTCTATCCAGCCCAGAAAAGCTCCTGCTTGTCAGCTGATCTGACTAGTCTTTCTCTCAGGGTCGTTATTATTTTTGGCAGAGGAATTTTTGATTGAATTCCCTTTCAATCAAAAAAATGGGTGGAAATACCTTTCTCATAGATTTGGAGTGCACTTTCCAATTTGTGTGTGTGGGGGGAGGATTAGGCCTTGGGACTAATGCACTGACGACTTTTCTGTGGTTTTCCCTGTTCTGCTGCAATTTGGACCCGTGTCTCGTGAGGAGGACTCTCCCACAGGGAGGAAGACTTCTCTCTGCTCTTTCACCCTCCCCTTTTCCTCCAGTGTCATCTCGCCCCAATGCCACCAGAGCTCTTGCCTCAGCTGAGCTCCTCCCGTGCTCCCCCAAATCCTTTGGGAATATCACTGGCTCTGACGTCCCCTGCGGGGCTCCTACGTGAGCAGGTCGGCGTCCTGCGTCACGGGACGCAGGTCTGGTGGCTCGGCCAGCAGACCCGAATTCCCTTCGGCTCTATCCCTAACGGGAGGAGAGACGCTGGCACCGCGGCCGAGTCCTCCTGGAGGTCTGAGTCACCCTCAGAAGGAGCTTCAGTGCTTGCTGAGCCGCAGGCGTTTCGGCGGAGCACCCAAATTCAAGGTCTGTGCTCATCCTCCGCAGGGCCTGATCCAAAACGGATGGAAACCCCAGCAATTCCCTGGCTGCTGGATGAGGACCTTTGCTAGCCTCCGTCCTGCTCCCTCCAGCCGCTGGCTCGGTGCTGAGGATGCTCCGGCCACGGGCAGCCGCTTGCTGGTAATTGCTGCTGTCGAGCCCCGAGCTGTTTATGTGAATGGGCCGCTGTTAGGAAATTAAACATTGCTGGATCGGGCTTGAAAGAATAAATCAAACGGCTTCTCCGAAGGAGCCTGATCCAGCAAAGTCCGTGGAGCCGGCACGGTTGCCTGGCAACGGATGCAGACTACAGCCTAAAATAGCTTTTCTAATAGGAACAGGAACTGGGCCTGGCAAACGGGGAACTTTCTTCAGAGGTGAAAAAATAGCGAGGTGAGGACGAGGAAATGTGAGATTTCCTGCTGCCAACGCTTCGCTTCCCTCCCACGCTGTGCCAATGCCTCGACGCGCTGCCTGGGGACGGTCGTTGCTGCCTGGCCTGAACCCGCTGCTCTGCAAACGTTTGCTGCAGGATTTTGGGCTTTGCTGGGGGTCTAAACTGAGTCAAAAAGACGGATATCTGCCCAAAGAAATATATAGAGCTGGGGACAGCTCTGGAAAAGCCGTAGTAGAGTCCTTCTGCTTGCCCTGAGGCAGGGCTCGAGGTGGGACCGGTCCTTGGGCATGGCACCACCACTCCTGCAGCTGCTGGTGACCTCTCCTGTGCCCCTGGAAAGCAGCGAGGGAGGGCACTTGGGTTGCGTTTTGGGGCAGGAGCGTTTGCATGTGGGTTTGGCGCGTGGGCCATCGTACTGTACGCACCAGCCCTTCTCGGTACGAGTGGGTAGTGCTGGTCCCTTCTCCGGATCGGGCGCCAGGTTAGGTGGAGATCACTACAAATCTGAGACAGGGAAGAGAAGAATCCCGTGCAGGAGAGACAGGGAGATGCCAGATGGCGCTGACCAGGGGCCTCTGATATCCTGTCCCAGATGTAACATACTCTCACCCAAAAGGAGAGAAAAGAAGGAAGCGTGACCCTTTGGGAAAGTCATTTTTCCAAGACACAGGGCTTCCCGTGGGTTTCCTGTGTCTTCTCGCCAACCGCTGTAACTCCACGGTCCCAGCTGGGGTGGGAGCTGCCGTCTGACCCCAGCTTGGCGAAGGGGGGCAGTGGATGGTGCTTTCTGTTGCTGGGTTGGGGAGCCCAGACCCAGCAGAGCAGATTTCCCTGGTGCCTTAGAGCTTTTCCAGGCTGGACAAGTGGGCAGAAGGCTGCAGGGTCATGGGCATCCCCTGAAACGCCTTCTCACGGAGTCGCTAATGTGGCCGGAGGAGACCTCGAGCCAGGCAGCTGCGACATCAGCACGGCCCCGGCGCGTGTGCCGATCCCTGGGTGCAAACAGGCAGCTGCAAATTTGCAAACGTGCCCTGGCGTGCAAGCTGCTCGTGCCCATCGTAGCCCCACGGACGCCCAGCCCCGCACCCAGCTGGGACTGTTGGCTCGTGGATCTGCATCCCCCACCTTGCGCCCTGCTTTTCTTAGCCGAACAGACCGAGATCCCGGTGGTGCGGTAATCACACTGCGGAGCGATTGCCGTGCTGCTGGAAAGGCCTTTCTCATCGCAGCTTTAATGAAAAAGGGTGACGGTGGTGCCATCGGTCTTGCAAACGAGGCAGGCGGCCCCCGCAGTGGGGGCGAACGGGTGCAACTCCAGGGCTGCGTCGGGACCGGCGTGGCTTTCCCCAGCCAAGGCCGGCCCGTGACGAAGGCCAGAACGATTGATGGCTTTGCATCGCCCGTGGCTGTTTTGCAGACGTTATCTGCTGTAAAACTGCCTGGGAAGATTTAGCTACAGGCTCCCAGGCTTTTAAGTCGCTCCTGATAACGTCCAGGGAAGGCGAGCGAGCGCTGGCATTTGTCACTGTCACCTCAGCGCAACGCCGAGCTTGTTCTTGGCTTTCGAGCCGTCCTAGGGCTGGGCTCAGGCTCAGGCTCAGGGAGGCAGATGCCCCTGAGCCGGGGGAAGGTCCTACCCGTGGGTCACAGGAGGCTCTGCTTGATGGTTGATGAACCAGCGGCTTCGTTCCCCCTCGGCCCTTAGCATCTCCCCAGAGCCGAGGAAGGTCCCCAAAGGCACAAGGATGTTGGAGACCATTTTTTTCTCTGGCCCTGCCACCTCCACCAGCACCAGGACACCCTGCTGCACCTTAGGGCAAGGTAAAAATCGCTGAGCCTCCCTTGGCTCCTTCCCTGTGCAGGTCCTGCTGATGAAGAGGAGGTGAGGCCTGAGCTGCAGCTACCGCTGGTGCCGTTCCCTTTGGGATACTCGTCTTCTTCCTTCCTTCCCTCCCGGCCCCCCGGGGCCGTGCGGAGCGATCCCGATGCCGAAGAACAGCAAGGTGACGCAGCGGGAGCACAGCAGCGAGCATGTCACCGAGTCGGTGGCCGACCTGCTGGCCCACGAGGAGCCCGTGGACTACAAGCGCAGCGTCCTCAACGTGACGGGCGAGACCTGGGACAAGCAGAAGGACGCGGAGGACGAGCTGGAGGCGGAGAACCGGCCGGCGTGGAACAGCAAGCTGCAGTACATCCTCGCGCAGATCGGCTACTCCGTGGGGCTGGGCAACGTCTGGCGATTCCCCTACCTGTGCCAGAAGAACGGAGGAGGTGAGAGACGGGGCAGGGCAGGGCTCGGCCCTTGCGATGGGGGATACGGCCCGATCCTGCCCGGCCGCCCACGGGTGACTCCCGTCGTAGCTGTGATTCGGATCTGGGGGTGGGAGGGAGCGAGGGGGGTTATTGGGGCTCTGGCACCCAATATGGGTGAGGAAATGGGGCATTTTCATGGGGTGGCTGAAGGAGGAGACGGGCAGCCAGGACCTGCTGGAAGAGCCTCGGCCCGGGCACCGCTTACCCGCGTGTGTGCATCAGCGCAGAGGCTCCGGCACCTCCAGGGCTGCCCCTTTGCAAAGGGTGTCCGACAACCCGCGCCGGGGGCAAGGTGAATCCCGGCCCAGGAGCCAGGAGGACTGGCTGCAGTTCCCAATTCCTGTTGGGGCAAATTGGAAATTAGAGGGGGGAAAGAAAAAGAAAAGAAAGAGTCCCTTCTTTTCTTTAGTTCCCAAAGCCGCTTGTATTGTATAGGCCTCCTGCCCCCTCCCCAAATCCTCCTGCCCGGCAACCCACCCTTTCATCTTCTCACAACCCAGGCCAGTTTCTACCCTGTGCAACCTCTGTCGGCTTCCAGGAGCTGCCCGGAGGGCCAGGTCTCCTGCGGCTGGGCTGAGACCCGACACCCCTCATGACGCTGATGAGCGGGCGGGTTGCACGTCAGCGGTCCAGCTCCAGCCCTCTCCACCGCAGCGCTGCCCTTTGCAGCTGCTGCAGGGCGGTGTTTAACAAAACCGAGATGCACCTGGCTTTCCGCTCCTAGGATCCGCTGTGTTTTTTGCCTCTCCCCCGCCTCCTGCTCGCCTCGGTCCCGGCAGCGCATAATCCAGCGAGCCCCCAGCCCTGGGGCTGGAAGCCTGCAGTGCTCTCAATAATTAAAATGTCTCCGGTGTCATCTTCGCGATGAGTCATTCTCCCAAACGGACCTGTGCAGTCAGCACTTCCCACCGCGGGGCCGCTCGCACCCCCCCCGCGCCCCCCCTTCCCGCCCGGCACGGAGCGCCGCGGCCAGCTCCTGCTCCCGGCAGCCGATTCCCGGGGCGAGCTGGCACACGTAGCTGGGAGCGCCCTAGGCTGGGTCCGAGTGGGGCCAGAGCGGAGGAAGGTGCATTGCACCATTGCACGGCGGGTTTGCACGGGTGCTGCACGCCCGCGGGTGCTCACGCGCTGGCCGGTGTGTCTGCAGGGGTTGCAGCGCCTGCCGCAGGTGCGCGTGCCTCAACGCTTGCTCTAGTGCCTGCGTCGGCTGCGCATCGGTTGCAGCGGCGGCGGTTGCACACGTGAGCTGAAGGAGGTTGGAGGCAGAGCCTGGGCGAAATTCGGGGCTGGGGTAAATCGATACGGTCCCGCTGACTTTGTCAGCGATCCCTCCCGCCGCAGCCCAGCTCTGGCCTGCGACCTCTGAGCGAGTCTTCTGGTTAAACGTGGAGCGTGCGGTTAGAAAGGCTGCGTGCAACGCGGGCACGGGGATTCGAACCTGCTGGGGCGGCAGCAGCCGTGAGACCCGCTGCAGCGGGGGAGACGGATGCGCTGGGTTTAACCCGGCGGGTTGGCTGCATCCTGCGGTGCGGTGGAGGGGCGCTGAGCCAGGCTGGTACCCAGACAAGCAGCTGGGTTTAGGAACTCCTTGCTGTTATCTAGCATCTTCCCGCAGCGGGTCTCAGAGGCTTTACCAGGTACCTCCACCGCTGCGCCCATTTTACAGATGGAGAAACTGAGGCACAGAGCTGGGAACTGGCTTGACCAGCAAGTTGCTGAGCTTTCCTGCACCCCACCCCTCTTTCCTTCCTGGCCATGTGGCATCGTCTGCTCTGTCCCCTGGGATAAACACTGTTTTGCCCTCTCCTCCTACCACACCGAACCCTCTTGGCCCCGGCTGCCATTCCCGGGTGCCTGCGTCATACAAACGGATCCAACCAAGACCAATACGCACCAGCAACGGCCTAAAGATAAGCACAGGCTTAAGTGTGGGGCTGCTGGGCAGACTGGTTCCCACTGGGCACGGGAAGGCGGCAGACAGATGGAGGTGGGAGCCGGGCTGTGGTGGACAGACCCTGTTTGGATGTGCTGAGCAGTCCGCGCGAGCAGCCCTGGGACGGGTAGGAGGTTGCTGTTTTCTCTCCCTTTCTGGTCCCCGAGTGTTGTGTCCGCTGGAGAGCGGCTGCGTGTCGGCAGCGAGATGGGCCGCAGCCAAATTGCCGGGACTCGGTGTGCTCTGAGCTGGCTGCCAGCGCCGCCCGCCTCGCGCCCACCGCGCGTGATGCCGCCGGTGCCCGTCCCACCAGAGATCATCGGGGAAAATCTCCGGTGTCAGAGGGAGAATCTGCACCTGCAGATCTGTCCCTGCGCCCTGTGCTCCCACTTGTCCATCCGTCTGGAAATAGAGATGCGGGAGAGGTGTGGGGCTGAGGGCCAGGAGCAGAGATGCAAGGAGGGAGCCACAGGTCCTGCTGTGGGACAGACGGTAGCTGCTGTTGCCGAGCTGTAAATCCACGATGAACAGGCTCCGACGTGTCCCTTTGAAACACCCGCGTCCCCACGGGCAGCTGGAAATAAGCCACATGCTCCCAATCCCGTCTCAGCCCCCGCCTCACGACGGCTCGGAGTAAGTCATCAGCGGGGCGCTGCAGCGTGAGTCATCGCGTCCTTTATGGGCATTTGGTTATGCTTCTTGAGCTGCTAATTTCTCCCCGGCCTCCTCAATTAGGCAGAGATGAAGCACGTTTCCGTTTCGAGTGATTTCTCCGCAGCGAGGTTCCCGCTTCGGCCCTCCCGGGGATCCTCGCTCCGGGGGGCGCGGGGTGTCCGCGGGGGCCTCCGTGTCTCGTGCCAGCGGCTCGGCAGTGTCTGGGTGTTTGGACACACGTGTGTGCGTGAAGGTACCGGTCTCACCGGACGGGTTTGTGCCTGCTGTTGCGTCCCAGACAGCTGGGACCGCGTGTCCGTGGACACGTGTCCGCTTACGGAAATGTCTCCTTGCATCTGCGGCGGTGTGTGTGTGTGTGCAGATGCTGGTGCGTGTGTATCTTCGCATGCTTGTGCGTTTGGGGGTATCGGTGTGCGGGTGTTGATCCCCCCGGTGTGAACGAACAGGAGCTGATGAACCAGCCAGAGCCCGTCCGGCTCTGTCCTCCCTGTCCGTCTGTCCTTGTCTGTGAGCGTAGGCTGGGGTCTGCGACGAGTCTTATCTCCCCCGGCAGGCGCCTACCTGGTCCCGTACCTGGTCCTGCTCATCATCATCGGCCTCCCCCTGTTCTTCCTGGAGCTGGCGGTGGGGCAGCGGATCCGCCGGGGCAGCATCGGCGTCTGGAATTACATCTGCCCCCGCCTGGGGGGCATCGGATACGCCAGCTGTCTCGTGAGTGTGCCCGCAAATGCCCCCTCTGACCCTGTTTGCCCGACTGTCTCCGTGGGTCTGGGGCCAGTTCGGTGAATGATCCCATCCCTTGGTCCCCCATCCCTGTGCCCCCAGGGTCCCTGCCCAGCGGGAGGTATTTTGGGGACCGCGCCGCTCCCCTGCGACTAAATATCATCTCCTCCTTCCTCTCCCCAGGTGTGTTTTTTTGTCGGTCTCTATTACAACGTCATCATCGGCTGGAGCATCTTCTACTTCTTTAAGTCCTTCCAGTACCCTCTTCCCTGGAGCGAGTGCCCCATCGTGAAAAACGGCACGGTGGCCGGTGAGGGATTGCCGCTCACCTGGGGCAGCGGCTCTGCGGCAGCTGTGCAGGGCAATTCCTGGGGGAGGTGGGCTGCCACCCCCGCATTGGTGGCTGTGGTGGGGACACTGGTGGGATGTGGGTCCTATCGAGACTATTGGATATAGCCTTATAGGGGCGCTTTGATAGCCAGGTATTATAAAATGTGATTTTTCTGATAGACCTTAGACACCATCCCTCGGAGCAGAGCATTTCTGGGGCACTGCTGCCTCCCCGATGGCTGAAGGAAGCCCAAGTGTCTAGGTTAGATGGAGATATTTCCCTTGGATCAAATGAGCTCTGCTTCTGCTGGCAGCTCGGGGTCTTTCCCCACTGTCAGGGCGTGATGCCCATTTTGGGGTCCAGGGCTTGGGTCTCCAGGATGCCGGGATCTGACCCAGGACTGCGGAGGGAGGCAGTGAGAGCCAGGCAGGACTACGCCAGGGCTTGCTTGGTTGCTTCCTTAGTGCCCGACTGAGACTCTGGTGGAGTTAATAGTGTGTTTAGTCGTTTCTGAACACCTCCTTGGGGCACTCTGGGAGATTTTATTGTGCAAATGTCTCTCCTCATATTTAACATCTTATTTTTGCTTGACGATGACTTTCCGTCCTGTCTCCTCTTCTTCCTGTGAAAAATGAACCGTGGTCCTGTCCCCGGGGACACCTGCCTTCCTCGGCTGGCCCCGGCAGGTCTTTGACATTAGCCGATGTGAGTCTGCAGGGGACTCTCCCCCAAGCCCCTCATGCTCTCCTGCCTCTGGTTGGTTGCAGTTGTGGAGACCGAATGCGAGAGGAGCTCGGCCACCACCTATTTCTGGTACCGGGAGACCCTGGACATCTCCGACTCCATCTCGGAGAGTGGCGGCCTCAACTGGAAGATGACCCTGTGCCTGCTGGTGGCCTGGAGCCTTGTCGGCTTGGCTATGATCAAAGGCATCCAGTCCTCGGGGAAGGTGGGTATCGGTGCTAAGCTGAGTCTGGCTGGGATCCGTCCCTAGTGCCGGGCTCTGACCGTGGTGTCAAGGCAGAAGCTGCCTGCCCGGCCCATGCTCTCCTGCCCTGCTGCAAGGGGACACAGGATGGCTGCCCAGCTGGCACCCACAGCAGTGGCCCAGGGAAGAGCTACTTCAGAAGAGCCAAATAACCTGGCCAGGCCCCTGTTTTGGGGGAATCACTCCTCAGCACAGCCCATACGTTGGTATGGGCCCTGGAGAAGGAGAGAGGAACATGCTGCAGTCCCTGTGGGCAAATCCCATGCCGGTTCCCAGACGTGTGCTGTCCGGACGGACACTCTGAACAGCACAGATGTCATCTGCCAAAAGGGATTTAGGAGCCCGGAATTGGGCTGCAGCTCAGTTCCCGGCCGATCTCAAAAGCAGCTTCGCTTGTAGGACGTAGTGGTGAGACCTGCGCCCTCCTTCGTGGTGGGAGCTCTGGGGCTGCGAGCACGAGATGCAGGGTGGGGAGAAACAAAAGGCTTTGGGAGACGGATGCTGTTAGCTTTCAGAGGCTGTTAACATTTCAAGCAAGGCTGTGTGAGCAGTGAGGTCGGATGCAGAAGGTCATGGCCCCCTCGGACACTTGGTCACCTCCCATCTCCAGATGTGCTCTGCAGAGCATCTGTCCTGTTGGCAGGTAGCGCAGGGCGGTGAGTCCACAGCCCGCCATGCCCATGGCCCCAGGATGGGACAACAGGCCTCCCCTGGGCAGGTCCAAGTCCCTTTTCACCTCTGCTCACTGGAAACATGCCCCGTGCCAGGACCCAGCTGGGGCTGCCCCCGGCAGATGCTGGGGAAGGGGGGAGGTGGGGTGCAGAGCTACCCATCCCCAGGCAGCAGCAGTTTGCATTTCAGAGATTTTCAGAGACCACGCCAGCATCTTTGCATTTCAGAGACCCAATGGATTTTCTTTTCCTCTCCTAAGTGTGTCCATTCACTTTGCAATTCCTGGTGAGTTTTAGCATTTGTAGCATCCTGCACTGAGGAGTCCCACAGCTAAACCCTGCGTTGGATGGAGAACAGACCTCTTTCTTGGGTGGGTAACAACTGCCTGCGGCCCCAGGAGGGCAGTCAGAGCTGAGCCAGCCTGCAGAGGACCAGGCCAGGGCTTAGGGACACCAAGGGCTGAGCAAAGGGCAGCGCTCCAGCATCACGGCCCGTCCGGGTGGTGAAGGATACTGGCTTTGGGCCACATCCCCCTTCTCACCCCTGTCGTGTGGTCCTTGGGTTTAGGGAGAGGAGCGCAGGTGGCTGAGCACGGGACGAGGTAAATGAGATCGAGTCCACGTCACGTCCTTTTTGCCCTAGGTCATGTATTTCAGCTCGCTCTTCCCCTACGTGGTGCTGGTTTGCTTCCTGGTCCGAGGCCTTCTGCTGCGAGGGGCGGTGGATGGGATCATGCACATGTTCACGCCCAAGGTAAGGGCCGTCGAGCCCAGCAGGCTCCAAGGAGGTTTCCCTCCCGGCTGGTCGCGCTGGCTCGCTCTGCAGGGAGAAGGTGCAGTTGCCCCGGTGGCTGCAGCCACCTCCTCCCCGTAATGCAGCCTCGCTCCCCTCCATGAGCTCTAATGCAAAACAAATCTGCTCCCGGCCACGCTGCCACTCGCGTGCACACAGCAACCTGCAAGGGCTCTCTGCCCCTAAAAATCAGAGCATCAACCCCAAACCACCCTACCAGTCCTGAGGAGTCAGCCGGGAGGTGCTCTCGGCCCCCCTAAATACAGAGTACAGCCAGGACAGACAGGAGCATTGCAAACGTGCCGGCCCTGGAGCGGCTCTGAGCATTAGCTTCACTCCTGGTACGTTTGGGTGCCCAGGCCCTGGGGCAAGGGAGAGGGGGTGCCTTAGGGGATGTATTTAGAGACTCCATAGGAAGATACTGGCTGTCAGAAAAACCTCCACTGGTGTTATGTATCCATTAATTAACCAGCTAATTAATTAATTAAGCAGAGATGTAGATGAATCAGCTCAGCTGGCAAAGCTGTTACAAGATATTAATTACGATCTCTTGATGAATGACGCTTGGAGGCCTCCAGCCTGCAGCTCTGGCTCGCAGAAGGGGGTTGTGATTCAGGGGATTGGGGGGGGGTTAAACAAACCTACGAGCTGAGACATTTGATTTAAATGCTCCAGGTGCTCTGGGGGCAGCCCATGGCTGGAGGAGACCAGAGACTGACTGCAGTGCGTGGTCTTCTGGGGGGCAGATGGGGATGCTGGCTCCCTGGGACAGCTGGGCTGCAGGGCTTCGCACGGCGAGATCGGGCACCCAGACCAGGCTCTGGGGCAGAGGGAGGGAGCTGGAGCACCAGGAGATATGGCCAGACCAATTCGTCTTTGCCTGCCTTTCTCACTGCCTCAGTTTCCCCTCTGTGAGAGAGGGAAAAGGGACCTCTGAGCGCTCAGAAGTGCTGGGCAATGCAAGAACCTGATCAGGGCAGACAAAAGCCTCCTCACGGTTGCTCTGAAACCAGCCCACGTTGTAGGCACAGCCGCCTTTTAACTTAGCTCTGCCTCTGCCAGGATGGGTTGCAGGGGCCCAAGCTGCCTAACCTTCCTCTTCTGTCTCCTCTCCAAGCTGGACAAAATGCTTGACCCCCAGGTGTGGCGGGAGGCAGCTACGCAGGTTTTCTTTGCCTTGGGCCTCGGTTTTGGGGGGGTCATCGCCTTCTCCAGTTACAACAAGCAAGATAACAACTGCCACTTTGACGCAACGCTGGTCTCCTTCATCAACTTCTTCACGTCTGTCCTGGCCACGCTGGTTGTGTTTGCCGTGCTGGGCTTCAAGGCCAACATCATGAATGAGAAATGCGTGGTGGAGTAGGTGGATTTTCTTTCTGTCTGGGGTGGGGAAGTCTGCTCCCGCTGCTTGTGCCGGGTCTGCCCGGCTCTTGTCCATGCGCTGGAGGTGATGGAGTAAGTGTCCGAAGGCTGGGTGATACTGTGTTTTGGTAGACCCAAGTTCCTGATGATCAAGGCCTGGCTTTTCAAAGATGTCCCGTTGTAGCTGAGGCACAATTCTTCTGCTCCAGGTGAGAACTGGGCATTCAGCTCCTCCAATGTATAATCCAGCTGCAAGGTGGGCTGCTAGTCTGCAAACTGTGGGCGAATCCAATATGTCTGGTCACATCATCTGGGTTTCCCCTGGTTTCTGTTCATCTTGGGGTCCCCTGGTTATGGGGTTAAGGAACAGCTGTTCTGTCCCCCAGAAGCAGCTGGACTAAGGCATATTTGTGCACCAAGAATTATCTTTAGACAGACTGAGCTGTGTCCATAAAAATCCTGACCGTGCATTGTGGAGTCCCAGAGCAGAAGAGATGCCACAGCAGCGTGCAGCAGAGCGGGGCCAAGGGGGGAGAAGAGGCCACGTTCCCTGGTGGATGCCTGGCTGCATCCTCTGTCGTGTGGCCCAGTGCAACCTTTACTTACTCTTTGGGACATTGCAAAGGGTACCCTGACTGGTGCCTGGGTGACCCAGGAAGGCTCAGCCTGCCTGGTCCAAAGGGCTTGCATGGTCGGGCCATGTTCTCCACCCTGGGAAGAAGGGGACTTCTCTGAGTGACCAGGCTCTGCTCTCCCTTAGGAATGCTGAGAAGATCTTGGGGTATCTGAACACCAATGTGCTGAGCCACGACCTCATCCCACCCCATGTGAACTTCTCCCACCTCACGGCCAAGGACTACAATGAGATGTACAGGGTGATCATGACAGTGAAGGAGGGGCACTTCAAAGAACTGGGCTTGGACGCCTGCCTGTTGGAGGATGAACTCAACAAGGTACCTGGAGCTTTCCTAACAGGATAAGGAGGTCACCTCACCCATTGCCCCTTCCTGGTAGGATCTGCTCTACTCATGTTGCTCCTGGCATGTGGACCTGGAAAAAATATTTTTAGAGACTCTCCAGGGTTCCCTGCCCCCTGATCTTCCCCAGTGCACAGTGGTCCTTACTGGGGCAGGGGAAAAGTTCTGCCCGTAGGAAGTATAGCAGAAATCTGAGGCTGGGGTACCAGACTGTATTTTTCTTCCCCTGATGAGTCATTCAGCATGATGGGAGAAACCTGAGGCATGAGGTTACAGGATGTGGCATAACAGGCTCTGTCCCTGACGTGATTCTCCCCTCCTTTTGGTCCTCTCTCTCCCTGGACAGTCGGTGCAAGGAACTGGCTTGGCCTTCATTGCCTTCACGGAAGCCATGACTCATTTCCCGGCTTCGCCATTTTGGTCCGTCATGTTCTTCCTGATGCTGATAAACCTGGGGCTGGGGAGCATGATTGGGACCATGTCAGGCATCACTACGCCCATCATCGACACCTTCAAGGTGCGGAAGGAAGTGTTCACAGGTGAGGTCTTTTCTCCTGCATCCTCCTGGGGAGGGGTTGGAGGGTCCCCACAGCCCCGGGGAGTCTCTCCGGAAGAGCATAGACATGATGGATGTGTACTGGGCCCCAGAGGCATGAGCAAACAGCTAATGGACTGTGTGATGGAGCCCTTGGTTCCCCTTGGGACGCTCTGCTGACCATGCCCTTTTGCTCTCTGCAGTTGGCTGCTGCATCTTCGCCTTCTTGGTGGGCCTGATCTTTGTGCAGCGCTCTGGGAATTACTTTGTCACCATGTTCGATGATTACTCGGCCACACTGCCACTCACTGTTGTGGTGATCCTGGAGAACATCGCTGTGGCCTGGATTTACGGCACCAAGAAGTAAGGCATTTGCCCAACAGCAAGAATAACTAACTGTGCTGTAAATCCTGACTAAAACCTGTCCTTTCAGCTCTTTCCCATAATATTTTTCCCCCAAAGGCCAGCTGTGAGGGAGCAAATGCCCCAGATGCAGTTACCTTATGGAGGCAGTAACTGGTTAAGCAGTAGTAACTCAGTTCACCTTGATCCGCTACCCTGCCCTAGGTGTAACCCAGCCCCAGGAGCAAATCCTTCTAGAGGGCATCTAGTGTTGGTTATGACGCTGTGTTACTTGTCGTTACCCTTTTGCTTGAGGCTTCAGGGCGAGTCTGGAAGGGGAACCTTGTGCCCATTCTTGCTGGCCAGAGCAAGATGCTCAGGTGGCCTTTTCCTGAGGAGGTTCCCAGCCGGTCCTACGGGCACTAGGGACACAGAAGCTTGCTTGGACCAGCTGGGCTCTTCTTGGGCCCTACGCTGGGCATAATTCACAGTGGAGGCTGCTGGGAGGAGGCTTCTCATCTGAGGGTGGGGAACAGCACGGCTCCATCTCTTTCTCTTGGCAGGTTCATGCAGGAGCTGACAGAAATGCTGGGTTTCCGGCCATATCAGTTCTACTACTACGCCTGGAAGTACGTGTCTCCCATCTGCATGGCTGTGCTCATGACCGCCAGCATCATCCAGCTGGGGGTCAGCCCCCCAGGGTACAGCGCGTGGATCAGAGAGGAGGTGAGCACAGCTCCCATTCCAAGATGCACCTTCACCCCAGGCCCAGACTGAGTAGCAGGTAGCTGAGGGATGTAGAGCATCCTGCTGTCCCCCAGCTCTGCCTTTTTTTCTCTTCGTGCTGGGAGACATCCTGGCTGTGGCTGCTCATCCTCTGCAGGCAAAGATCAGGTTTGCCTGCACTGCCCAGAAGTCTTAAGCCAGCTCTGACCATGGGCCAAAGTTTGAGCTAGGGATTTGTTTTGCACGAGGTCAATCCTTGTCTGATGAAACATCTGACGGAGTAAGGATTTGGTGAAGAACTGGGTTGAAGATTCTTATAGCTTGGTTCCAGGGTGGAGGTGGTCTGGTGGAGAGCCCTCAGCTGCTCCAGTGGACAGAAACTGGTCTTCTGTGTTTCCTCCCCACCATCTCTAAAGATCTGATTCACCTGTTTCCTCTTCATATCAAACTCATGCTTAGCATGAAGTAGGAGGTTCAGGGACACCCAGAGCTTGCTCGGTGTAGGCGACAAAAGACTACACCGCACTCCGTAGCCCTCCCTCCCTCCTTTTCTGACTGAAATTTTTGCAAAGGCAAATGTGCTGTTGGGACACCAAATCCCAACGTTCCACCTGCACTTGTGCAAAGTAGTGAGACCTACCTGGGAGACACAGTGTCCTGCAGTGAGGAGTTCCACAGCTTAACTGCACACTGCGTGCAGGACCATGTCCCTTTCCTTGTTCTGAACTCACCTTCTGATAGCTCCATGTGACTCCCTGAAGATGAAGTCTGGAAGGAGGCTGTAGGATTGCCCAGCACTTAGGAGACCTTGTACCTGGGGTGCATCACTTTGGCCTTTGCTGTGGTAGTCCCTTTCAGTGGCTCTGAAATGCAAGAGTGGGGCTGAAGCTTCGCTGTGCACCTGGGTGGGAGCGTAGATGATGGAGGAGAAACTGACACCACTAACGTCCTTCTAATGACACTCATATCCATCTCTTCCAGGCTGCAGAAAAGTTCCTTTTTTACCCAACCTGGGCCATGGCTATTCTCATCTCTCTGATCATCCTGGCTTCTCTACCTCTGCCTCTGGTCTTCATCCTCCGTCAGTTCCACCTCGTGTCAGATGGCTCCAACGCCCTCTCCGTCACCTACAAGAAGGGCCGGATGATGAAGGACATCTCTAATTTGGAAGACAATGATGAGACCCGCTTCATCTTGAGCAAAGTGCCCAGTGAGACCCCGTCGCCCATGCCCACGCACCGCTCCTACCTGGGTCCTGGCAGCAACTCCCCCATGGAAATGAGCAATGCCCCGAACGGACGATATGGGAGTGGGTATTTACTGGCCAGCACCCCTGAATCTGAACTGTGATGGTTGCCTGCCTACCACCCCCACCGGGAGAGAAGGTCACTGGGGAGTGGATCCTAGCTGTCCAGGCAACAGGAAAATTAATTAWTTAAGAAAATGACAAAGAAGAAACCCCTCTTAGAATCGTAATCAAAAGCGGCCATTTCCAAGACGACATCGGGAAGAAGGGATTGCAGGAGGGGCAGGACTCTCCTCCGACAACCTTCGGCTGAAAGGCAGGACCCCTCATAGCTTGCCTGTGGGGAAGGGAGGAGGAACAAGAGGTGCTGCAATATCTTTCTGAGGGTTGTTCTCGTGCAGCTTAAAGCTGAAGCAAAGAATCTCACTTTCTGAGCAGCTGATGGTTGGAAAAAGGACCCAGAGTAAGGTGGAAAGCCAACCACGCTTCCTCCTGTAACCCAGAGCTCTTCCCTCTCTGTTTTCCTTTAGCTGGGAGAAGTCATGGCCTTATTCCAACGAGCACAACTAACCATTGATGTTCATAGCACAAAAGGGTGCTGTTGTTGTCACCATTGTTGTTGTATTTCCTGTAGTTTTTATAGCTGTGGACACACCCAAWTAACCCCAAATTTTGACCAGGGTTGGCAGGGAGCAGTGCTGGGTTGGCTGAGTTGTTGCAACGCGTGGGATTGCTGATGGTAGATCCTTGGTGTCTGTTTTGTTACCACCAGCACGGAGACGGTGTCTGTGGGCCGTTCGGAGACATGGGGATCGCCCCCGCCGCGTGAAGACGTGGCGAGCACACTCCTTGSTTAGGCAGCGTTATCGTGCTGAGTGGCAGAGGGACCTCTGAAGTGAGTGTGATTTTGGGTATGTGAGCGCGTGCAGGATCTAGCCAGGGTTACGGTGATGTGGGTCAGGAGCAATCTCCTGGAATTACTCCTGACACGTGGGATGCTCTGTTGAATCCAAATCCCTGGCGTGGTGAATCGTCCCCTCTTGCCGCTCTCCTTAGATGTCCTGGAGGGACAAGCAGAGAGGCGGTGGGGCACACAGTCCTACCACAGTCCTGGTTTAGCTCTCAGGAAACCATCCCCTGACTCACCTCCTTTGCAGCCGCCGGCTGAGGCGAGCTGGGCAGTGATTCTCTCTGGAGAGGCATCTTCACTTCTCATAGCTTCAAGCCAGGGTCTGCGTTGCCTCCTGTGGCACCTCTGTTAGGGACTTGCAGCCGTCTGCTGGGAGCATCCAGCTCTTGTGGGCAGCAGAGGGAGGACGTGTCTTCTGAGCACCAATTATTTTGGGCTCGGCGCCAGGTCCTAATGTCCTTGCTAGCGCTTGATCCTGGCTGGTGACCCCATGTTGCGTAGCTGGGCTCTGTCGTGCCCATCCATGTTAYTTGGGGACCAGACTGCTGAGACATTATGTTGTTTCTCCCCAGGCTATCTAGAAAGGGTCGGGCTCTCCCAGGTCAGACAGCATGTCTCCTGCTGGGACTGAGGGTCAGTTCCCCAAATCCTACACCTAGCCGAGCATTTCTGTCAAGGGTACCAGTATTACATGTCCTTTTTCTTCTTTCCCCGTGGGGACAGAGGAGTCGCCTGCCTGAGCCCTCTCTCCTTCTAAGCACATTGCTAAGGTCTCAAATGCCGAGGGTGCTCCTTAACCTCGGTCCTGCTGTGCTTAGAGCACACGTGATGGTATTTCAAGCCACTYTGAAGGCCAAGTTCATAGGTGCTTGCCCACGACCCCTTGTCTCCTCCTTTGCTTTTCTATCRATGAGTTTTTCCTCTCTTGATTCTCCTTTGGCTGGGAGGCAAAGGCAGAAAGTACCTGGTCCGCTCACCACATCCTTGACTTCTCTTGGCATCCCTGAGGCAGCAGGTCCCTCACAACGACGTTTCTCTTGCGGGTTGTGATCCTTTATTTATAGTCTTTCTCCTTTCTATCAGGGGCTCATCTGAGGGCCTGGAGCTCTTCGTAGACAGTTAACCTGAGCCTGTCATTWGCCATTTTACTGGGGAGAGGGGGGAAAACGGAGGTTTGGACTGAATTGAGGCAGCTCAGGCTTTGCTGACGGCTCAGAGGAGCATCAGCCCTGTGCGGTCAGGACCAGGCATGCTCTCTTTTCTCTCCTCCAGCTGGTCTCTCCTTCACCATCCCCTCTGCTGCCAGTTCAGGTTTTCTCTCCTTCCCCTGCCCCTACAGAGGGATATAAAAATTGTCCCACTGGATCATCTCAAAATGGGAGAAGCACAAAGACCATGCGATTTCCCGTCGCCAGGCAAAGATGTTCCCTCCAATCTCTCTTATTTCTCCCTCCGTCTCTCTGCCTTTCCTCCACCTGGCCAGCAAAACAGACAACGAGCCAAATTGTTGCACCTCCGTCACCTTCCCGATCTCCCTGCGGCTGTAAGTCAGACCAGCACCCCTGAGCCCAGGGGCCCGATTCCCACCGTAGCTCCCATGGAGTTAATGGAGCAGGACACCTCCGGGAGTCCGATCGTGCGACCCACTCCGGTGGCGTGACTCCCCTTGAACCCTGGGGGGAAGGATCTGGCGCTCCCTCTCTCCTATTACAATTCCCAAACCAGCCAGGGAGGCATTTGCTTTCCTTCCCTCTTCTTGCAGTGTCAATAAGAGGCAAAGTCAATAAGAAGGTAACAAAAAGCTATATTATATATATATATATTAAAAATATATACAAAGAGAGGAGATGGAATAATATCTTAGAGATTCTCTATTTCTATTGTATATTTATTCTGTAAATGTCACTGTAAATGCTGTTAAATGACAAAGCGTATTCCAAAGTGGCCCGTGACTTAACTTTCATTCTCAGTGCTGTACAGGTCAATTTTCATCGTGTATATCAGACACGTTTCTACCGTTTTATTTCTCGTGTGCGGTGGGCGGCCGTCTCCCGCCCCGGCTCCAGGGGCTCCAGCCGTCTGGGGCATCCRGGGGTGGGGGACGCCTTTCTTTTTATCCGTGGAAGTACTGTATTTCTTCGTGGCATTTGCTCGGTGTTAGACGCAAGGGTCCGGGGGGGTAAGTTTTAGGTGATAGCGTGTCGTCGCCGTGTGAGCGTGCGCGTGTTCGTCCGTAGAGGCCGTGTGCGGGGAGGGTATGTGCGCGTGTCCGTGTGCGCGTTTGTGTGTGGTTAGGATTCGCTTTTCACCGTGCTCGGTCACTTCTGGAGCCTGCGTTGGGGGTTTCTGCCGCTCGCTGGGGCAGGCTCTTTTCGGATGCACCTTCCCGCGGTCCCCGCGGCTGCCGTCTCCCCGGTGGGGCCACGGACCAGGCTGACCCACGGCAGCTTTGAGCCCTGGTGATTTTATTTATTTTATTTTTAATTTTTCCCGCAGAGGCACAGGGAACAGCTGCTAGTTATGAGCACAGGCACTTTTCAGTTTTCCTCCTGAGTGTCGGAGAAGGACGTGGGAATTGCTACCGATATTCCTGCCCTCTCCTCTCGGCTTAGGTTCCCAGCCCGGATCCTGCTGCCTGGCAGGAGACGGCATCCCCGGCTCGGGGYGAGGAGCAGCTGCCTAGAGCAGGAGGGGTCGAAAGTGGCTGGCGCTGGGGGTGGAGAGGAGCTTTACGGGCTTTGGTGGTGCTGGTCCAAGGGGCAGGTGCCATCCATGTCCGGGGCTGGAGCCGATTTACGGGGAGCAGTCAGCAGAGCGGGGTGGCCTCGGTGGCCAGGATGGCCCTCGGGGGGGACATCCCAGGCAGGGCAGAGCGACGGCAGCGAGCGGGATGCGGCCACGTGCCCCGCCGGCAAGCACAGCGCTGSCGAAACCCTCCTGCACAGGTCCAAAGCACAGAGCTCGTAGTAACTCGTCCCGTGTATCCTCGTAGCCGGTGTATTTACCAAGCGGGCCGTGCCGGCCGGACTCCTCCTCGGGAGAAACCCTGTAACAGCTGTAACAGAGTCCGATTAAAAGTCTCTTCTTACCGAGCCGCCTCCGTTTCCTTGCTTGGGGTGGCCTGGGGGGTCTCACTGAGGCTGGGGGGTGCAGAAAGCTATACCCCTATCATCTTTCTACCTCCACTAATCCCTTCTGACCCCCTTTCTCATCCCTCCATCCTTCCCCTTTTTTTTCCAGAGGGCCCATCCACCCCTCCATCTCTGGAGAGGGGAACCGGGTCGTTGTCCTCTCTTCGTACAGCTCCGGGCACGAAAGGCTCCGAGTCTGTGAGCGGCGCTCCAGCGTCYCCCTGCCCCGTCCTCACCCGGCCCCGCTGCTGCCGGAGGCTCCCGAAACGCTGCGGAGGGGAGGGCGGCTCTCCCGAGGGACCCGAATCATTTACGGCATCCCCCAAGGACGCCGGCTGCCGGGTACCAGCTCAGTGCCAGGCCTGGCGGGAAGCRGCTCTGGCAGCGCCGCCCGCGGAAGCCCCAGGGGCGGCTTCTTCCCTCTCCTCCCACCTTCTGCAGCTCCTTGGGCATCCCGGCGCTGATCCGCGCACGGGGAGCATGGAGAAGGGAAGGAAAACCAGGCGSATGGGACCAAGCGGGAGCCCCTGGCAGCACCGGGGCCGCATCCGCGCTGCGGCGGGCGCAGGGCAGCTTCTTCCCAGCATCTCCGCTCCGATGAAGGGAAGCGATGAAAGCAGCCCGGATGCGTGGTGGGGAGAGGTCCCAGCAGCTGAAGGTCTCTGATAAGGGGAGGAGATGCCAGGAGCGGGGAGCTGGGGCTGGAGGCTCGGGTGGGAAGGCAGCGGCACGGMGGTCAGAGCAGCGGGGAAGGGACGTGCTCGGCTCCTCTGCTGCCCCAGGTGACGAGGGGACCYGCCCGTGGGTGCGAGGTGAGTCGCTCCCTCTTCCTCCCCATCCCTCCTGCGCTCGCGCTGCTGCGTGTCCTGGGTGCCGCTGGGCTTGGGACGAGGCTGCGCCCTGGACTCTGGGAGCGGGGACGTGTCCCAGGCACCGGTCCGACGGGATGGGAGCCCGGCAGGCTGCCATGAAGCTGGCTCGTCCCTGGTCACCCCACGGCCCGGAGGGGTGTCGTCCCCTTCTTCTCTCCCAGGCAGGGAGCAAAACTCAGCAAAAACCCCAAACAGCCCCAGGCTTTGGTGCATCTTTGGGATGGCACCGATCTGGGCTTGCTCCGGTYGTGGAAAAGCCCCGGGCGCCTGCAAGGCCAGGAGGGAGAGACCAGGGCAGGTTTCAGCTCCGTCTGTCCCCRCGGCTGAAAGCGGCTCTGCGGGGCCAGAAACACCCAGCTCCCRGGGTCAGCGGATCCGTGCAGAGCCGAGGAATGAAGCAAACTGAAAAGGATGGTTGTGGCCATTGTGGCACTAGGAAAAAAGCCCAAAAGCAACAGGCCTAACTGTAAAATTTAGGCTAGATTCATACTTTTTTAAGAAAAGCGACTTCCACAGCTTTTGGAGCTGGACTCCTCGGAGATGCACGTGTGGGTGCTGGTCAGTGAGGGCTGCGCTTGCAGCTAAAACCCCTCAATATTCACGTTTTTGAGAACTCCCCATGCCAGCCCAGACCTGGAGCCTGCGCCTGGTAGGAGGTGAAGGTGGGTGCTGTCGGATCGGGGGGGGGTGTTTTTGGGGTGTCCAACCCCTGTTCTGGGGGGGGCAGCCTGTGTCCTCGTGGCTCCTGCAAGAGCTGTCCCCTGCGATGGGGGGAAAGGAGGGTCCCCRTCACCAGCCTCACGTGCCGTCGGGGGTGAGCTCTGCGCAGGCGGCCGGGACGCAAGCGGGTGCTTGTCACCCTGCTCGAAGGCTACGTCCAGGGGAGGTGGCTGGGAAGGAAATGTTCTTCCCATCTCAAAATAACCCTGGACTGACTGTTCCCTACCTCTGGGTACGGACACGCGGTGGAGCGGCTGCTCCCGCTAATAGCAACGTCTCGCTGCAGGTCTCAGAGTCATTTATCCCTGCTTATAAACGTGGGGAAACCGAGGCACAGCGACAGCCCGTGAAATGCTCACGGTCATTCGAAAGGCTGGTGGACAAGGCAGGGATAACGCCGCTGTCCCCGCTGCAGCCCAGCCCTCCGCCCGCCACCGAGATGCTTTTGCGGAGCAGGATTACAGCAGCGATGCCGCGGATGGAGCCAGATTCGCCGGCCGACCCAGACGCCCTGCGACGCGGCGCTTTTCTTGCCTTCCTCCAGCCTGCGTTGAGGACCCACAAGATGGCACTGTGTCACAGCAGCACGGGGACTCTGCCACCCGCATCCTCCGGAGAAATCTGGGGTGCGGGTCTTGCTTGCTCTGCTCGGGAAATGAGACATTTCCCCTCCTAGAGAGGGTGCACGGAGGAAGGGGGCTGCAAACTCCTTGCACGCAGCTCTCCCAGGTAGCGYAGCCCAAATCCTGGGCTGGTGCGAGCAATTTTAGCTGAAGAACTCGCCCCGGCAGAGGCGTAAGGCAGAGATGAACCTTGCCCACGGCTTGCAACAGCCCCCTTGGGAAGACCCACCAAGAGCAGAGCGTCATGAAAGGTTGCTCAGGGTTCACAGCCCGGGGAGGTACCATGCAGTGCTTGCAGGTCCAGCACCCCCATGTTACTGCAGTCCTGCAGCGCCATGGGTGCCACCACCCCCAGCCTGGAGACTGACCCGTCCCACGGAAAGCATGAAGGAAATCAAGGGCAGAGAGCTGTAGGTCACTGAGGTCCACATAGCCCTTCACAGGATTGTATTAATGGGAACCTGGTCTGGAAGGAGCTGGCGAGGTTGGCTTGGCCGTCTCCAACCCAAAGCAGGATCATCTAGCCCTAAACTGCTCCTGAGGTGCAGGCCACCTTCCCATGAAGCCCCTCCACAGGTGGAGACACCACACGATCCTGGTGCCTCCCTGTCCTCTCCTTTAGGTCACACTTGGGGCTTGGCTGCTCCTCTTGGGCTTCCCACGGCCCCACGAGCAGGTCTGGGTGCACCGGGCTGGGGATGTGACCGATGCCTCGGGTCACGGCTGGGGGACGAGGGCAGAGACACCAGCGTGATCTGAGAGCCAGGGGGCCGTGTCCTCGGGACCCAGCCAAGAGCTGTGGATTTCCCAGCTGGAGCTGCTCCTCCACGATGTCCTCCAGGTTTGCATGGCCCTGCTCTTTGTTTTGTCCCTCACCTGGATGTTGTCTGAGATGCCTTCTTCATCTTTGCAGCAGAGATGAGGGAGGTCTCTGCAGAAGTGACTCCCTCTCGCTCCATAAAGGCCCTTATTCATCAAGCGCTTTCTATTTTCTCTCTCTCTCTTTTTTTTTTTTTTTTTTTTTTGCATGGACATTAAAAATCTGAAGGCATATTTAGAGAGCAGACAGCTTTGGGCGGGTGATGCTGGTGAAAAGATCCCTTCCTTGCCTGGATGCAACCCATTTGTCTGGCTGGCCGCCCCCTCCCACCTCAGGAGGGGCTGCACTCTGGTGCATTGAGATCTCCCGGGGTGAAAGTCGCCATATAAAATATTAGCGTCAGGTCACAGCATTCCTTCATCCTGGCCAAACTCGCATTACCGATGATGAGGATCCGAGCTGCGATGCCTGGCTGGGGAGGCAAGGCTCGATTTTTCCAGCACGGCTTTCCCTGGGGCTCTGCTCTCCCACACTGGTGCAGCCCCGGGTGGCTGGGGCGTGGAGCTACGCCAGCTTACACCCGCCCAGGATCTGGCCCTGGAAGCTGCTGAGATGCAGCTGCAGTTGGAGCAGGGCTTCCTCAGGGCCAGGGCTTTAAGCTCTGATGCCCCATGTCTTCTGGAGGTTGGGGCTGCTCCAGGCACCCCCAAAGCCCCTGGCAGTGGGGGGAGCATTTCAGGCAGGGGACAGATCTGGGGAGGAGGGGAACGGGGACCCTGGAGCCTGACACTGGGGACCCTCTGCAAAGCCAGTGGAGGTGCAGAAGGGGCTGCTGGAGTGGGGCAGGTGGGGGCCGGCCATCCCATCCCTCACGCTGGACCAGGGACCTTCTTATACGACTGCTGGCCTCCGGCTCAGCTCCCCCCACCCCAAAAAGCAGGTCTGGGGGGGGGTTCAGATCGCACCCATGACCCCAAGGTACCTGCATGCATCTCCTTTCCTCCCTCCATCACCCCCACCGGGGCCAGCGCAGGAGTAAACAGCCCTGGCAGGACCGCGTCCCTCGGGTCTTCGCCTTGGTGACAGGCTTGTCCCTCTGGGCACCTCCACTCTCCGCCTCCTCCCCAGCACCAGGGGACGGGGCTGAGCTTCAGTAACCGCCCCCCAGGAGAGAGGGGTTTGGGGGGATTTGGGGCAAGGTCCCCAAAAGGGGTTGGGGTTGTGGGTACCCCACGTTCTGCGCCGGGGAAGGGCCCAGCTCCGGCATCCGCAGCCCCCCCTTTGGGGAAGGGGCATCTGCTCCTCCCTGAAACAGGGCAGAGAGCTGCTGGGTGGGGGGCGCGGGGGGGGCTGCGGGAGGCAAGGAGGGCCAGCTCGGCCGGAGCAGCGCGGCTTTGGGCCCGCCGCGGCCCCGCGCCCGGGGTCGGTGTCTCCTGACCTCTCCGTGCGAGCGGGATTGCGAGCCAGGGAGGGATGGGATCTGCTCCAGCCTCTGCCAAGAGCTGGCTCCAGATCCGCAGGCAGCTCCGGGCTGCATTTCCCCTCCGGCGCGAAGCAGAGCTCGGGCGGCCGGGGCTCGCTGCTCGCTGACACAGAGCCCGGCGACCCTCACCCGGCAGCGGGGCGCCGCGGGAGGTGAGCCGCGGCTGCGGGGCCGGGGGGGCCGGGGGGGCGCGGAGAGGTGTGTTTTGGG
>PTFA01000104.1:3320295-3357764 GCA_003342895.1 Casuarius casuarius | reverse complement strand
CCGGCAGGGCTGGGCTGGCTCCTCGTTTAGGGCGGTTTTATTTCGGGGGGGGTGGTGGTGGTGGTGGTGGTGGTTTGGGAGGAGGTGGAGGTTGCAGCCTCCCTTCCCGTCCCCGAGCTGCCACCCGTGTCCAGCTCGGCTCCAGCCTGCTGGCCCTCGCCCGGCGTCGGGGCTGGCGGAGGCCCGGGAGAGCCAAGGCTGAGCCCCCGCTCTCCCCTTCCCAGTCCCGTCTCTGCCCCCTTCTCCCGCTTCGGCCGACTCGCAGCTCCTCGCCCGGAGGAAGGGCGCGCGTAGCCTGCATCTCCCGTCCACCGAAATCTATGATCAGCTCGGTGTGTGTCTCCTCCTACCGTGGACGCAAGTCTGGGAACAAACCACCCTCCAAAACATGCCTGAAGGAAGAGATGGGCAAAGGGGAAGACTCGGACAAGATCACCATCAACGTAGGGGGCACCCGGCATGAGACCTACAAAAGCACCCTGCGGACTTTGCCGGGCACCCGCCTGGCCTGGCTCGCCGACCCCGATGCCCAGAGCAACTTTGACTTTGATGGGAAGAGCAACGAGTTCTTCTTCGACCGCCACCCCGGGATCTTCTCCTACGTGCTCAACTACTACCGCACGGGCAAGCTGCACTGCCCCGCAGACATCTGCGGGCCCCTCTTCGAGGAGGAGCTGACCTACTGGGGCATCGACGAGACCGACGTGGAGCCCTGCTGCTGGATGACCTACCGCCAACACCGCGATGCCGAAGAGGCCCTGGACATCTTTGAGAGTCCCGAGCCTGGTGGAGGGGCCGGTGGAGAGGAGCCCGAAGACGAAGGGGGTAGGGAGATGGCCCTGCAACGCCTGGGCATGGATGATAGGCCGCCGGGGGCTGCCGGGGCTGCCGGAGGGGGTGGATGCTGTCGGAATTGGCAGCCCAAGATGTGGGCGCTCTTTGAGGATCCCTACTCATCCAAGGCAGCAAGGGTAAGCGCCCGAGACGCAGCGGTGGGGAGGTGGGAACGGGGCACGTGTTTGGGTTACGTCTTCACCTCCCCATCCCCACGGGCTGTGGTAGACTCTCCCGTTGGGTTATATGAGCCCTCGCGAATCCATCCCACTCCTGTCACGAGACCCATTGGCCATCTCCCATCCTATGGGAAGTATCTCATCCTTCATCTTCTCTTCCCCTCCCAAGCACCCCACGTGGGACAACCCTCACGTCCAAGCCCAGCCACCTGCCCCCCCCGCACCCCCGGGCCCTGCCCCGTGCGCGTCCCCGTCTATCACGTCCGAGCCGGCGGAGATGAGGATCGTCAGGGAGAGTCCTTGGCAGGGCTGAGCCCTGGCAGAGTTTCAGGATGCTCTAGGACAGGCTGGATTATTTAGTTTCCTCTTGCTAGGTTCTGTGTATCTACACGCCGAAAACAATGTTTAATGTCAGAGGCTTACAGCAGGGAGGACAGGGCTGGAGCGCGCGCACACGCGCGCCTTCGCTCGCTGGCACGCCGTGTCGTCCCGCCGAGCTGGGCACAAATCACAGCCCCCCAACACCCCCCGCCGGCCTGCACCGGGGGGAAAGTCTTAAATCAGGTCCTGAAGCAAGTGAGATCCTGAAGTTTGTCCCTCAGGCACTCACTCCCCTTCTTCTGCAGCGTAAGCGGCCCCCAAAGATGCACCCTCCTCCATCCGCGGGCAAGGTCGTCGTGTCGGTGGCAGCGCCCACGCGACATACGGTCCCCGTCAGCACGTGCGAGCGCGGGTTCGCAGCCACGACTAGCATGTACGCACACACACGCACACACACACCCCGCTCTTCATCTGCGCACGTCTTGGGGACTCATGTACGGCGTGTGCGTGAACACGCATGCAAACGTGTGCACTCGCTAGCAAAAGCCCGTGACCCCCCCTGTGCACTTCAGCCCCCCTTGCAGACCTCCCCTACCCACAGCCTCAAACCTGCCATGACATATCCCAGGCCTAGCTTTAGGCTCCCGGCCCGGCCCGTGCGCTATTTTGCACGCCCGGCTCCTCTCCCAGCTACTCTTAGATCATCCCCAAAGCTCTGCACACCGACCCCCCCCCCCCCCCAAAGCACCCACCCATGCCTGTCCGCGTCCCCCCGGTCCTCTCCGCGCGTATCCCCCTGTCATGCCCAGTTTATCAATCTGCCACACGCACGCATACGTATTTGGGGTCTAAATGAATCCTGGACGCGTTTAGCGCTGCAAAAAGCATCAATGATAAAAAATTCGGCAGGCGTTTCACACCCACCCGCAGCGCGCGGGGCAGGGGGTCGGTTTGCCATGGGGGTGTCTCTGCAGCTAATGTAAGGAGCCCCCCCACCCCCCGACACGCACACGCGGAGGATGGCGGGGCAGCAGGAGCTTCACTCGTTTCGGAGAGAGGACCCAAGCCCGTGCCTGCCTCTGAGGGCTCTTTGCCTCTGAGCGATGCTCTGAACGTTGCAAAGCTCCAAATCGAGAAAACAAGCCGAATCATTCAGCTGGGATTTTTCCCGTTATTATTTGGGTCTGCTTTGCACCGAGCTGCTCGTGGGAAGGCGTTCGCTGAACGGAAGCGGCAGGAGCAGGTCGAAGGCAGCAGAAATGGCTGGGATGCGAGGCCTGACTGGGAAACGAGAGCGAGGGTTGGAGCGGGACCAGTCTGCACCAGGAGCTGCCTGCTTCTTTCCTACCTCCCCAACATAACGGCTCAACTGAGCACCGGCACGGGGACGTTCGCCTTCCAGTCCCTCCAGGGCTGATGTTCACGGGCTCTTCTGGGTGATATTCTCCAGGCTAAGATATTGGTACATTTTTGCAATTGCTTAGCATAAATGCTTTGGCAGAAGGGGAAACTGAGGCACAGGCAGGGAAAGCTTTCCTAGAAATCACGCAACTGACCCGAGATCAGCCCGTCAGGGACGGTGACCTGCCCAGAGCACCCAGCTGCTGTGGGGAACGGTCACTGGTTCTGCGTCACCGTCCAGGGCTAGGACACCCTGGGGGTCACGGAGCCGTGACTATCTCTGCAGGCGGTTGAAATTGCAGTGATTTCAAGGAGCTCCCCAGGGATTTGAGGGGGGGCCCAAAGAGGGGTTTTTAATAATGCCCCATTTCTGATTCTCCTTCTCCTTTGGAAGGGAAAGCAAAGGGGTGGTGCCGTCCACCTCCGGTGGTCCCCAGGGCTGTGCATCCGCTCGGGACCTGGTTTCTCCATCTATAGCCGGGCCGGGCTGGTGAAGGCTGAGGCACCGCTGGGTAATAAATAAAGGCTTGGAATTGGGGGGTGACAGAGGTTCACGTGACAGCAGCAGAGGTAACGAATAATGGCTCTAACCTGGAGGCCTCCCCTGGCAGCGAGTCAGGCTCTTGGGAAGAAATCCAAAATAAACTGGGCTACACGGGGTGGCTTGGGAGTATGGGAGCAAGGACCCTTCCTGCAGTATTTCTCTCTTTTGGCATCCCCGGAGACACCAACTGGGTGGGTGTGTGGTTAGAAATTCCCCCAAGTATTTAACGTCTCTTCCTTGTCGTGCCCATGTAGCATCAATGCCCATGGGATTATTGCTCCTAGTCCGGTCTCAGAGGAACCATGAAAATTTGGTCCCTAGCGTATTTGTGGTCCCAGCTGGAGTGTGACAATCCGTTGCTCTCTGTGGGAAGCTGCTCGGGGAGATCTCAGCTCCGCGCTGGCTGTGACTGGAGCGGACCAGGGGGATTTTAGGTTTACTTCCAAGCTCTGCTCAGCTGGGGTTCCTCAGTTTTCCCCCTTTTCAACCTTACTTCTGGGGTCCTGACCTCACTTCTTTTGGGACTTCCAGGCTAGTGACCTATGAGGGGTCATGATATTTGGGGAACAGCCATCCCAAGCTGTTGCGTGCAGACTGTGCAGACCATTGGCAGGTTCTGTAGGACTTGTTTGGCGGGACTTTCGGTACTGTGCTGGTAGCTGCTGGGTTCCCGGTGCTGAGGCCTTCTTCTGTGCCAAAGGAAGTGGTGGAGACCTCTCCCAGCGCTCTGCTCTTTGGCTCCAGAAGAAGATGGGTGGCTACAATTTCCAGCTGCTCCCTGCCCTCCCAGTGTCCTGCTTTCAGAGGAGGTGAGGTAGTTTAGGAGGGCAGATGTCCCAGCTGCCAGCACAGCCAAGAGCGGGCAGGTCACAGCCTCCAGAGCTGGTGTTTGTGTCTGTGCCGTCACCAAATGTGCCCGTCCCACGAGAGGCAATGGGAACCAGGCACGGCATTCCCAGAAACCCCTATAAAAGGGTCAGCCTGAAGCTTTGATCTTACAGGGTGATATTTTGCTGTCTGGGTGTCTTCCGCAGAGCAAACACCCAGTGCCAGTTCCCCTTCAACATCAGGCTGCACGTGTGTTTATACAGGGACATGTATACTTGAAGACACCTTCGGAAAAAAACTTGAGCTGGGAGCTAGACAGAGGCCAGAGCTGAGATGAGAGATCTCAGGTCAGCTCTTCAGCTGACGCAGAACGGGAGCCGCGCTCTCGACTTCGGAGGAGGAGGTTAGTTCGCACCAGCTGTGAATTTGACTCTCCTATTTTTAGAGGCTGGTTCTGCTCCTGGGGCTAAATCAGATCTCACCTATGCGGTTCATACAGCAGGGCTGTTTCATTGCCGGGGTGTTTTGGTCCTTCTAGAGAGCAGCGTCAGGGTCTCACTATCTTCCTTGGTAATTTTTTTCTTCCTACTTTGCTTCGATTCTGAGTTTTTAATTGGAAAGTTTTTCTGAGATTATTTATATGGGGAAACTCAGGAATGTTACTCTGAACGCAGCAGAAAAAATGGATTATTTTGCCTATGCCATCTCTGTGTAGACACACTTGTCCAGTGACAACAGCCTTGCTTTAAAATCCCGCTTTGGTTTATTTGGATTCGCTCTCCTAATTGTGCCGATGTCGCTGAGGGCAAGGCTGGGCGGTGAGGGCAGGCTGCGGCGTGCCTGTGAGCTGCCTCCAGGAGAGCCACATCGTGGTCCGGGATGGTCTGGTTGGAGGGGTATGAAGCACCTCGGCCCATCTGTGGTAGGTGTCTAACGTGACAGGGGATAATTGTCTTCAAGAGATTTCTCCTTCGATTAGAGGAAGAGTCTGGCTTAAACCTCACACCTAACTTCTAGAGGGCTGATGCTTTCTGTGCTGGATCTGTGCTGTGCCGGGAGCGGGTTTGTCCCTGGGGACCCCTGTGCAGATGCTCTTGGGAGGCCCAGGCCTCCTGACTGTCCCCAGCATGTTAATGCTGTGTCTAGGGCCAGGTTTCTCTCCAGCGTGACTCAGGCTGTCTCCGCTGCTGATTCACTCCAGCCAAGGACCCTGGCTGTAATTTCGAGCAGGCTTGCGGTGCGGCTGCCTGCTGAACAAAGCCAGGCGAGTGGGTTTGACAACAAAATGAGCCGGTCTGTCTTGGCCAGAACACACCGAGAGCAGGCAGGTCGCATCCTGCTCTCCGTGGAGGCTTGGCCACACCTGCAGTGGCAGCAGGCAGGGTACTTTAGCAGCAGCGGGTGCTGTAGCACCCTCCGCTCCCAGGAAGCCCAGCCTGCCTGTGCTTTGGTCCTAAAGGAAAGTAGAAGGAGGGCTTTTCTGCTCGGAGGCTTTTTTCGGGTGCTCTTGGAAACAGATGCTCGGATAATGGACTCATCATGAGCTCATCCTGCCAGGAAGGAGGCCTGAGTGTGATTGATTGGGGGGGACGGCACCAAACTGCTGCTTCTGACACAGCCTTTGATTTCCACCTCGTACTGTCGGTTCCTCCTCATTTGTTCGTTCACATCCGAGGCGAACCAGGAGCCCAAACGCCGCGGCTGTGAATGGCACAGACCTCTGATGTGGGGGCTTTTGGGTCAATGCGGGGGAAAGCTCTTTGAGCAGATCCTCTCAAAGCTGCCTTTTTGTGTCATTTCCAGTAGAGGCTTCACAAGTCTCCTTTCATCACCATCGCTATCCTCTCCATCACAACTCCAGCCACGGCTGGAGCTCAGCACACCTTCCCCCATACCTGTCGTAACACTTGGCGAAAGGTCCTGGAGTGACATCCCCAGACACTAAAGTTTGCTGTTAACTCCTGGGACAGGTCCAGGGAACCTTTCCTGTCCATGATCCTTGGGCCTGGGCAAGGATGGACTGACTGGGTGGGAGCAGCATAGCTCACCAGGTGTTGTGAGCTTGTTGTGCTCATTTGTGTCAAATGAGGATTTCTCCCATCTCTAGGAGGGGATTAGAAGAGATGTGCCAAATGCAGGTGACACTAGAAGTATGTCTCAGGCATCATGGTGGTTCATAAAATTGCCATCCTCCCCAAAGGTTGACCACGATCTTTCTGTGTATTCCCCGGGAGGTTCAGCTAATGGCCCAGGTAATTTCTGCTTTGCAGGTAGTTGCTTTTGCCTCGCTGTTTTTCATCCTGGTCTCGATCACAACCTTCTGCCTGGAGACGCATGAGGCCTTCAACATCGATGTCAACGTGACGGAGACCCTCGTGGTTGGCAACACCACGACGATTCTGCTGACGCACAAAGTGGAGACGGAGCCCATCCTCACCTACATCGAAGGTGTCTGCGTCCTGTGGTTCACCCTCGAGTTCCTGGTTCGCATCATCTGCTGTCCAGATAAGCTTCTCTTCATCAAAAACCTCCTCAACATCATTGACTTTGTGGCCATTTTGCCCTTCTACCTGGAGGTAGGTCTTAGCGGYCTATCCTCCAAAGCTGCTCGGGACGTGCTAGGCTTCCTGCGGGTGGTCCGTTTCGTCCGGATCCTCCGGATCTTCAAGCTGACACGGCATTTTGTGGGCCTTCGGGTGCTGGGCCACACGCTCCGGGCCAGCACCAATGAATTCCTGCTCCTCATCATCTTCCTGGCTTTGGGGGTCTTGATTTTTGCCACCATGATCTACTATGCCGAGCGGATCGGAGCCAAGACATCTGACCCGCGTGGGAGTGACCACACTCACTTTAAGAACATCCCCATCGGGTTCTGGTGGGCCGTGGTCACGATGACAACCCTGGGCTACGGCGACATGTACCCCAAGACCTGGTCAGGCATGGTGGTGGGGGCTCTCTGCGCGTTGGCCGGGGTGCTCACCATTGCCATGCCCGTGCCTGTCATCGTCAATAACTTTGGGATGTATTATTCGCTGGCCATGGCCAAGCAGAAGCTGCCAAAGAAGAAGAAAAAGCATATACCCCGTCCGGCCCCGCTGGACTCCCCTACCTACTGCAAATCTGAGGAAAACTCTCCCCGCAACAGCACGCAGAGCGACACTTGTCCCCTGGCAGTAGAGGAGGGGGCAGCTGAGCGGAAACGGTCAGGTGAGACCCCAAAGCCCCGGGGTTGGGCCAAGGGAAGGGGAGACTTCTGGGAGCCCCCAGGGGAGCGTTTGTTGTCCCCTCTGTCCTATCAGCCTGGTGCTGCAGAGGCCCTGGGGACTGGTCCTGCCGCAGGATGCGGCCCCTTGCTCTCCTGGAGGTGAGATCTTGGTGTAGAGAGAGCTGGAGCCCTGGTCATTGCGTGCTGTATGGGTAGACCAGGACACTGTAGATCAAGATCCCCCCTCTGAGGGGGGCAGAACCCCTGGAGAAGAGCCATATTCTGTTCTCTTAATGGTATAGATGAAGTCACCTTGGTATAACTTAGGGTATCCCTACCTAATCTACGTCTTCCTTACCCTGACAAAGGTAAGACCATTGGTCCGATTCCCATCTTAGCCTGGTAATGCGCTTGGAGTAGATTTTTTTTGCTTCCTCTCACCATAAATCAGGAGTACTCCTCCTGGATACCCCCTGGAGTCTGACCTCCACCTCCACATTTGTCTTCTAGTAAATTGAGCATCTCTGCATGGCAAGGYCAACACTGGTCCAAATCCTGTGCTCAGGCAGGAGCAAAGTTAGCCTCTGTACGTTCATTATTTGGCCTCACCGCAATGAGCTGAAAATTCTGGGTTGGCTAGTCTTTTTTTTCAGGTTGTGGTTGGTGTTTATGTGGCTGGAGAGGGCATGTCCCTGGCTTTGGAGCGTCCGGCCATGGGCAGTCTTTGGTGGGCAGTGTTGCTTGGGCTGAGCTCCTGGGGAGCGCGGGAGCCCTGCCGTGGTATCGCTGCTTGGCCCGGAGGCTGCTTGCCCTCGTCAGCTGGGTTTGCTGCCAAAGGCACCTCCAGGTCCCTGGTTCAAACCCATCTGCCTTTCTGAGTGACTTTCAAGGGGCAGCAGCAAAGGGTGTCGCAGAGGGCCAACGGTGACCAGGGTGAAATGAGTTGGATGGGTGAATGTCCCAGTCCTGGTGGGCTGGTACCTGTTGATCAGCTGCCAAGCCTGTTGGCACCAACGTGCTTGGCGGTGTTGGCAGCAGGGCACGAGGACTGGGCAGGCTCAGCCTGCTCGCCAGCGAGAGGGCTGATGTCTTGGGACTGTGCTTGGGGCACATCTAGGAGAGGAGCTGGCTTCGCAGCAAATAAACAAGGAGTCGGGGCTGCYGTAGCCCAGCATCCAGCACCGACGCTGCGTTCACTGAGGTCTACCCTGAACCGCAGCAGTGGGACAGCTGGCCACAAGGGTCTAACAGTGATGCTCATTCACCCTGTTTGACATGGGGAGGTCTGAATGCCCCAGATGGGTGTTTCCACCTTATAAAACTCCCTTTCCTACGTGCTCACACAGCCCATCTGCCCCAGGAGCCCTGGGCAGCAGTGYGAAGAGCACCCCCCACTCTGCAGACAGCAGGTCAACCCAGTCTCTTTACCCCAGCATTGATCCAGGAGCTCAGTCCAGGGGGCCAGATCCTCACCTGGCATAACATCCTCTCAGCTAATGAGTAGCAGCTTCAGATGCCATAAATTAGCACTTCACCACCATAGTGGGCAGCCCAGATTTCCTCAGCTGGTGTGAATTTTGGAGAGCTGATTCTCACCAATTGAGTGGGTGGGCAGGTGGGTCTCAAAGACCAGGGGTGTTTCTTCCCCTTGCCAGTCCTGCTTGGCTCCACACAGGGTATATAACTCTCAGCAGGAAGAAGAAKTGCTGTTTGCTGCTTAGGATTAAAATCTGGCATGGTCCTGCTTCCCCAGACACTGTAAGTTAGCATGTCYAGGCTGGGATCAGTGCCTGAATCCTTGGGTGTTTTTCTGGGCCATCTGCAATCTGGTCCTCTGCTTCCTTGCGTGGTCTAAACAAACCCTTCTGGCCACCCCTGAATCTTGGGAGCAGCTTGTCCTGTGGGTTATTGACTGCTGATGGGTCTCTGCCATCTTCTTGCAGACTCTAAGCAGAATGGTGAAGCCAATGTGGTGCTGTCAGATGAGGAACAGCCACTGTCGCCGTCCGATGAGGAGAAGCGGCCCATGCGGCGCTCCAGCACGAGAGATAAGAACAAGAAATCTTCCACGTGCTTCCTGCTGGCCACAGGTGACTTCTCCTGCGCAGCAGATGGAGGCATCCAGAAAGGTATGGGGGAGGCTGGAGGCGTTTGCTGGGCAGAGCCAGCCCATGGGCTGGGGAAGGTGAGGACGGAGGARTGAGGTTGATGCCCTGGGGGAGAGGATGCTCTAAGCCCTGCCTGTACTCGTGTTGCTCTGCTGCGGTCAAACCCCTTGTGCTTATGCAAGGACAGCTGGTGGCTGTGAATGCCATGGGCTGGCCCTTAAGGTGCCCAATGGCCCTGGGGTTTGACTCCCTTCAGGCTCAGCCACTGCTTTGCGATGCTAGTGAAGGATTTGACCAGCATGTCCGGGTAYGGATTTATTATGTCTGAGACCAGGGTTCATCTCCATTTGCCTGGCTGTCTTCTGCTCCCCCCATCTCCARTTGCCCCCGAATATACCTGTCTTCCTGCCTCTCCATTGGCTTCATCTCCGTCCACCATGTCTCTCTATGCTATATTTGCCCTTTTCGTTTTCTTCCCCCCACCCCCCTCCAAGACCTTCTCTGCTGGCTGCCACCATTTGGGAGCTGTGACCTCATGCTGGCCACACTGCTGCCTCTGGGGACAAGCCTGTCCCTTGCTCACCAGTGCTCTGGCTCCTGTCATCCCTCCAGCTCTTCTCCCCGGTCCTCATGCARCCACCTCAGGCTGGCGTGAAGGGGAGAGCTTTGCTGGGGAGGCAGTGAGGTTGTGACTGAAGTTGGCTGAAAGGTTTTCRTTGGGGAAAGAAGGCTGGGGCTTTTCCTTTTCTCCTGTGATGACTTTTGGTGGGTTTGAGGCCTTTACTGGGAAACAGCAGTGTGCCAAGTGCTGCCTTGGTGAAAGCATTGGGCTGCCAGAAAGGCTGTYGTTCCAGGGTTTGGAAAGTGAGTTTTGCTAAGCCTGAAGTTTCGAGGTTTTCTRTGGAAAGTGTTGGGGGAGACCAGTGAGGAAGACGAGCAGCTCCTCTTCCTGTGACAAAACAACAGGCTGCTTCAGCCTGGTCCCTCTGCACTGTCCTTCAGCCCCTCTCTGCTCCAGCAGTGTTTGTCCCCAGCACCCCAGAGCCTGGCCCAGGGAGGGTGAATCCAGAGCCTACCTTGAGCTACCAAACCCAGCTGCATCTCTGATTGCCAAGGTTAAGCCTTAGGACCTGGCTTGGTTCTCTGGCTCTTTCTTGCTCACCTGTGTATCCGGGGTGGAGTGGGATAATACAGCTGAAGAGCTGACCTGCCTCTGCCTCCGTTGTACCACCTAATCCCTGGKTACTCGCCAGGATCAGTGTGCACGACTTGGGACCAGACACTAGGAAGCAGGACATGTTGTGTCCCTGAGCTGCAGGCCAGAGTCTGTTAGCTCATGGTGTCGGTGCTTCACAGGTCCTTGGAGTCTGTTGCTTTTTAATCGCTTGGGATGGTAAAGGCTAGATAGGCTGGGACAGGAGGACCTTGGCTTTGGGTCTGCAGCATCTAGCCCTGGCGCTGGATTCATCCCATGTTCCTGGAAGTATTTATACTGCAGGGAGTAGCCCGCTTTCCTTTGCGAGGCAGTCCAGCTTGTCCCAGGCTGTCCAGGGCCAGGCTCTCTTAYGGCCCCCGGGAGACATTTGGAGGCAATCACATTTATTACATTAGTAGAACCAAATTGGTTGCGTCATCCTGGGAAATGAAGGGTTTCCTTTGGTGTTGCTGCCCAGCCTTGTCCCTTTTCTCCTTAAAAAAAGGGGGGGTGAGAGAAAGAAAAAAGCCTAGCTCATCATCTACTCAGGCAAAAGGGGATTATACAAATGTTCGCTTGAAATCCCTCTCTTTTTTTTACCAAAAAGGACTTTTTTTGTGAACTTGGTGTCTTTTCTTAACACAGACTAATGAGAAGAGGTGAGTGGGTCCTGTGCCTATGGCTGGCCCTTGTCCTGCCCCAGGCCTGGCGGGGATGCTGAGCCAGAAAGGATGGGGGAGAGGGACAAAAGCCAGTGCTTATCTTCTCTACAGGACATCAATCCAGGCATCTCTCTAGCTGAATTTTAGCTTGGCCAACTGAAGTCAAGTGAAGTAGAGTAGCTCAAACAAATGAGGATCCAGTCCTGCTCCCAAATGATATCGCTTGGTTGCAGGAGGCCAGTTTTTTTCTTTTKTCCTTTCATGGTGACAGCAACAGATATTTGAAAGGGCACTTCAGTGATCTCTCTTGGTTTGCTCCGGTGTCCTTGCTGCAAATGTCAGTGTTTTATACAGCTAAAAATAGATGTGTGCATGGGTCACTTGTCCTCACCTTGCTGAAAGGCTCCTATGCCTGGGGAAGAGTGGATTTGGTGCTCAGAGGTCCTGAGTGATGGGTGAGACCTTCTGGGAAGAGAAAGCCTCTGTTTGTGTCCTGCTCAGGCTGTTGGTGACAGGTGGGATGCTGCCCCAGGAGGTCAARGCTGATGTCTTCTCTGGTGAAATGCTCCCGCGTGGTCAAGGTTCGCTGTGGGGTTAAGGAGCCTCTGATCAGAGGGGCAAAGCAGCATCTTCYGCTCTTGTTGAAAGCCATTGGGAGCTGCAGAGGCACCTCTCCCCGAGCTCCTGATTTATCTCCTGCTGAGGCTGTTTGTTCTGGTACTGGGATRTTGGCAGCTCTGCAAATTGAGATGAGCTTGGTTCTGAGCCCGCTTTGCTGATGGCCATCTGTCAGATCCTGGGACAGGTACGGGTGTCTGTACAARCTGTGGAAATCAGGAGATGGGGCTGCTTGGAATATGTTGCAGATCTTGGCATCAGCTGTGGTTTGAGCCTGATTCCAGAGGTTGGTTTCTTTAGGGCAGCTCCAAAAGAAGAGCTACCCTTGCCTGCAGCCATTTAGGGTTAGGCTTGGGAGCTCTCGTGGTCCTCTGAGTTCTGGAGAGGACCATGCTGGACTGCAGTGAAGCCTGGCATGTGCTGCTTGTCCCTGTTGCTGCTTGTAGTGGTACAACCTTGCCCATCTGCTGTCGGGGACTGCTTCCAACCTTTCATCTCCCTCCAGGCCTGGGGTCTTGCTCAGAAATTCCCCAAAGTGTCTCTGGCTGGTGGCCAGCACAGGCTGACATGGGTCTGTCGTGGCATGTGAGCATCTGCCCTCTGCTTGGATGGGTCTGTGGGCTGCAGGGATGGGGAACAAGGACGGGTCACCTTGCCAGCGCCAGGCTAGGTTGGTTAAGAGGGCCTGGGAAAAGCAAGAGACTGAAACCAGAGTGGCCTTTCAAGGGGAGCAATGGGGAAATTGGTTAAATGGAAGGGAATTTCYTAGTGTTGGATCTCTGCAGCAGGTCAGGGATTCCAGCACCTCCCTTTAACAACACGCTGGCATTGCAGAGCAGTGTCCATCAGCAGTTTTTCAGTTTGGTTTCCAAAGCCCAGCACATCGCGCGGCTCATCTTACTCCGYTGCTTGCTATTAGTGCGGGAGAGGAGCAGCACGTGGGCTGAGCAGCGTGCGTGGTCACGGGGGACCCTGTGCCAGTATGCCAGCAGCATGCTCCGCTCGCTTGCATGAACGGGGGGGGGAGCAGGGACACATCCACGTTGGCACGCGTGTGAGCGTGTAACCCGCACACGAGTGCTGGGCTGCCGCTATAAACAAGCACACGAGTTCCCTGCCTGCGTTACCCATCTGCTGCTGACTCAAAACATGCGTGTCCGTGCAAGCAGGCACGTGCGCTCSTGTGCCGCCAGTATTTGCACGTGGGTGACGTGGCTCCCCGGCATTGCCCGGCTGCCGGGRCCCGGGGGGAAGAGCCCTGGGAGGTACACGCTGCCCTGCCACTCTGTTTATAAGATGCCTCCACATGGCTCCTTGGCAACAAACCCATTTTTAAACCAATCCTGGTGACCTCAGTTAGCACCTATGTGAGTTGCTGGGATACCGGCCTCGCTAACGAGCTGCACTGGTGGCAATTAGCATAGCTCAGCCTGCTGGTGCCGTGCAGCCTTGCTCCTCGGTGGCAGCYGGGTGCTGCGCTTGGCGTGCGGCTCTTCCACCGGCCTCGCCGAAAGCCGCTGTYGCCTTCAGGGCCGAGGGAGCAGAGCTGCACATCTTCCCGAGCTTGTTCCCAGACTTGCCAGTGAGCTTGGGAATGAACTGGGAATGAACTGGTGGGGAAAATCAAGTGTTGGTCTTTGGGCAGGTGCTGTTTGCCCTTGGAGCCCTGTTTCAGGGGGTGCTGGAGCTATCAAACATCCTTATGAAGTGCTGTCCCATGRAGTGATGCTTAAGGCTTAATCAAAACTGGCAGCACGATTTTGTCCCTGTTTCTATTCACCCTCCTGCCCTGTTTTTATTGAGTCATCTCTGYGAGAGGGCAAAGATCATCGTTAAAAAGGATCCAGCCACATCAGCAGGGCCTTGCATTGACAAGGTGGCTTCCCGCAAGCCCCTTAATGACTCTCGGCCAAACCGATGTCATCTGGGTGTTGGATCCGTAATTAACCTCAGGCTTTTGGGGGCCGGTTGCAACCAGACACGAACGCTTCCCACACGCATTGCTCGGGGCGCGCAACGGGCAGGGAAACGCGTGAGCCGCTCGGAGATCCTCTGAGCCCCGGGGAAAAGAGCAGCGTTTGCAGAGTGAAGAACCTGATGCCGTCATTAGCGTGGTTGTTTGGGGCAGGGGCATCGCTTGTGCTGCCGAGCGTGGAAAATATCCCCAGCTTGCGGCGAGGAACCCCTGCACGGGTGCTCCAGCCTCCGCCTGCGGCTTGGTGCTGCGCTAGCTTCCTTTGCCTGCTTGCTGTGTGGATTTAGACCGGTGGCTTCATGCCAGAAAGCAAATAAGGAAATTGCTCTTCTCTTTGGGGCCTGATTCTGCTCTTGCTTCTGCTGCGTGCAATGGAAAAGCTTTGCTGAAGTCAGCAACAGGTTTAGGCAACTGGCCCTCTCTTCTCCTTCCCTTTCTCTGCTTTAGGGCTGGGAGAAGCTTTGCTGGAGGAGATGCTTCCCCTAGTAGGGATCTCCTCTATGGAAAGAGGCAGARAACTCCATGCCTGCCCGGTTGGCTGCTGTGGTTAGGAAATATTTAAGAAATAAGTATAGAAAGTGGATAAAATCAGATTTAAAGCAGCAGTGCTCTGGAGCTTTTCAGGGCTGCGCTTGGGTCTCAGCATCCTCCCTGCCCACCCTCGCTCGCGCGGGTGAAACGTGGCTTYGATGCACGCTGGCTCGGCCTCCCGCTTTCTGCCGACTTTTCAACTCCGCAGTTGTTTTGGTGCGAGCGGCCAGCCCCGACCCGAGCAGGACGGGGGCCTGTCCCGAGCCAGCGCCGGCAGCCCCGACTCGGTGCCTTTGCATCAAAGGAGAATCTGGAGACTTCCCAGAGGCCGCGGGATTGTTTCGGAGCTTGGCACCATCGAACGGGCCATCCATCACCTTGTTTTTCTGCTGTCAGGGAGCCTGTCCCCTTCTCTCCCTCCTCGCATGCTCGCGCGCGCGCGCTGGCCCTTCCCAACGCCGCGGGAAAGGCAAACGCGTCGCGGTTTTCCGCTTGCCCCGGGTTTGCGTCACTCTTGCAAGCGATGCGTCGCCTGCCGGGCTGCGGACGAGCGGTGCATGTCGCCAGGCTGTTCGGCTTGCCAGGGGAAGGAGCGCGCTTCATTTTGGCAGGGCTCTGGAGAGCAGGTCTCTTGGGACACTGGAAGCGTCTTTAAATGGGACTGCTGGTTTGGACCAAAAAAGTCCAGTTCTCAGTGCAAATACTTGATTCCTTTCCAGAAGGAAAAGTGACTTTGACGCTTGCTCCGGTTGGCACTTCTCAATTAAAGCTTAAGTAGTGACTCTTTGTGGGAGTCTGAAGGGTTTCCTCATTCAAACTAAAGCCCAAACACTTCTATTTCTTTAATTTCTCATGGAAAATGAGCACGTCTACCTGCTCCTCTCTGTACAGAAAGGTGTCAGCAGCAGCTTGCTACTACAGCGCGCTTAAAAACCGGAGCTGAGGGAATAATTCATTGCAAATTACATATTTGCTTGAATTCTGCTTCTTTCTCCGTTTGCTTCAGCCCACAAACTCCCGAGGCTCATTGCTCATTCAAAGCGATTTGCAGAACAAAACCCGAACCCCCTAGGACCGGCACGTGAGCGACTCGGGCTCCCGGCATCAGAGGAGCCGGCCGGCGTCGGCGGGCGACGGGAGCCCTGCGGCATCGCTCCCCAGCCTCCATCAGCAACTGAGCCCGGGAGCGCAGCTTTGCCGCCGAGTGCTGCCTGCTAAATGCACGCTCGGTGGATGCTGCCTTTAGGAAGGGACGGGAGAGCAGGGAGGAGGTGGAGGCGAGACCTCTCGAGCCGACTCCTCGTGCAGGGAAAGCCCTGAGCCGAGTGGGGTGCACTGATTTATTTTCTCTGCTCCCAAGGTCTGGATTCGGCTGGCCGGAGTCGAGGGCAGAGCAGGGAACATCTGGATGCCAGCTGCATCTTGAGCAGCTTGACCACCCTCAAGTGGGGCCAGCAAGGTGTTTCCTGAATTTTTAGGGGGCTGGATGCAGGTGTGGGGGTCTTCTGCCTGCTCTCAGTGATGCTCCCACCGGGGCCTCTTTGCTTGCAGGGGCGTCCTCGCCGCCGCCCCATCGGGAAGGAGGGCCGCTCCGCTCTAACCTCACCTCTGTCCCTTTTCTTCACAAAGGCTATGGAAAATCCCGGAGCCTAAGCAGCATAGATGGTGTGGCAGGATCCGCGGTGGCCTTGGCCCCCCTCGTGTCGCGCTACAGCTCTCCCTGTCCGCTGAGGCGCCCCTGCTCTCCCGTCCCCTCCATCCTCTAAACGCCGTCCGGATCCCGCTTTGTCGTGTCGCTCCCTGTCCCCCCCCGACCCCGTGACGCCGTGTCTCCGCGCCGCCCCTTGGTGTTTGGCTAGCGGTTCGCCGGGAGAGGAGACCCGAGCCGGGACGGCTCCGTCGCCGAGAAGTGGGCTCCGACCTTCTCCAGCCGCCTCCGTGCTCCCCCCCGCCTGGTTTGCAGGCGACCTGTGACGTCTCCGTCGAACGATTGTGTCTTCTCGTGTCCGTGTGTTTGGGACAGTCCCTGGGAGCTGTTTCCGCTTGATGTTTTTCTTCCCTGCCTTGAAACCTTATTAGTCTTCAATAAAATGGGGCGAGGGCATGCGATCCCCTGCGGTGTGGACCCTCCTTCCCGTGGGCCGTCTGCCCTTGGGCAAAGGGTGGAGGAAACATAAAGAAGGACGCGTTGGCTGACGAAATAATACCTTGTCTGAAATGGCTGAGTTCCTATCATTTTAGGTCTTTTTTTAACAGCCTCAACTTTCTGGAGGCAGCAGATGAATAAATCTCTATTCCTTGTCCAGCAGCAGTTCCCCTCTTTTCTTTGTGCTTTTTTGTTGTCGAAGTTGCCCTTGATCCTTCCCTATGTGCGTCTTCCCTATGTCCGTCCGACCTTGGAGATGGTCCCAGGGCTGAACGTGGCTCTCGCAGCCTTGAAAATGGGCCCCGAGGTCTCGGTGGAGGTTGGTGGACACTTGGGTTGGGTGTGGGGAGCATGAGGATGATGGAGCCCAGCTGGGATGAGGGATGAGTAAAACGTGTGGATGTTCCTACAAAGAGCTGGAACACGGTGGGGAGGGAGAGCTGGGTCCCTCCGAGTGCTCGGTGGGGAAATGCGAGATTTGAGACATCTTCTTGTGAGATGGAGCTGGGGTGCGAGGGCTGGTGGGGCAGAGCATCCCCTTCCCCAAAACAGCCATGTGTCCCGTGGGGACGGGAGCCTGAGCCGGCTCTGAACAAGGCTCCTCTCCCGTCCGGTGAGGAGGAGGTTTGAGTGCCAAGTTCTCGGTTGCGTTGTGGTTGTTGATCACGTGTGGGGGTTTTTTGGAGTCGTCTTGAGCGGTCTCGGATGTCCTTGCTCTGAACGAGAACAAATCCTTCGTTTTTGCCCTCATTTCTGGCTCGTTTCTAGCTTGGGCGCCCCAGACCTGCCTCCCCAAAGGGTCCGGCTCGCCAACCACTGAAAACCGGGTGGTTTGATACCTGCTGCCCCGGCCCCGAGTCTGATCCCGTCGTGCTCTTGGCCTTTTTCCTTGCTCCGAGGCAGTCTGGCTCGGCATGGCCGGAGCCTGGGAGCTTCCAGCCGGAGACCCGGAGCGATCCTAGTCCCGGGTGTGGAAGAAAAGCCCGGAGAGCCTCCCAGCAGGTGCTTGCGGGATTATTTGGAGCGAGGTTGCTCCGGGCATGAGGCTGAATTTTGGCAGAGCCTGTGGTCCTGCAGCTCGTCCCAGCCGCCCCTTCCTGTGCCTCAGTTTCCCTTCGTGTAGAAAAGGGTTAACGCCAGGAAGCTCCTGCAGGAAAACTCATTGTTGCTGCAGTGTAAAGGATGCTACGTGAGGAGGAAGCGTTAGATGCTTTGGCTGGTTTATTTTATTTTTTCCAACCCCACCGAGTTTAACAAGCTGCCAGGAGGAGCCAGTCAAAACATCTCCCTTGATCTGGGAAGAAAGCAAGCCCCCCCCGCCAAGTCCTACCCCAGGCAGAGCCTGGAAAGCCCTTGCCTTTCCTCCCTCTTTTCCTCTTTCCTTCCTCTCTGCTTTCTCAGGCTTGTCGGCAGAGCATTAAGTCAAAGGGAGGAATAAGGGAAGAGGGAAAAAGCTTGTCCTGGTGCCGTGAGCGGCTTCCCGGGAGTTTGGCGGTGGGGTTTGAGTGCCGGGCTGATCCGGTGCTGGTGCTGCAGGTGTGCGTGGTGTTGGGTGGTGATTTAAGGGCGAGCCGGGTCCCCCGTTGTCCTTATATCCGCAAGGATATCCTCTCCCGGTTCCCGGGCTGCGCATCCCTTGTATAGCTGCGCCCATCTAATTTCTATCAAAGCACCTTCATGCACCGCGTGGTTTTGGTATCTCAAGAGGGTTGCGAGTCGTGCCATAAACCCGGGAAGCGTCTCGCGTCTCCCCAGCGAGAGGACCCGGGGGCCACGGCCGGCCCGGCCCTCTGCTCCGTTCTCGGCATCCCGCCGTGCTCTGCAGCGATCGCCGCTTTTCCTCCGGCGATGGAGTCTGCGGGACGCCGCTTCCGAGCAGGCTCCCGGGCTCGAAGCACGAGGTGGTGGCGGCGATTGCCCCGCTCCGGGCGCTGCGGAAGGTCGCCCTCCATGATTTCCGTGGTCTCCGGATTGGAAATGATTTATCCAAGGTCGCTCGCTGCATCTGGGGACGAGCCAGGTGTTAAACCCAGCTCTCCCGACCTGCCTCCCGCGGCCAGGCTTTGGGGTTTGAGGTGCGTGAGAGCAGCCCGAGACCTCCCGTCCTGCCCTCTCCCCCCGCAGCGGGCTCCGACCGCCGGAGCCGCCTGTCCACTACGGAAAACCCTCGGCAGAGCGCCGGGCGTCTCTTGCGCCGCGTATTAGACCTGACACGGAGCTGGGCGATGCAATTTTTAGAAGTGGCGTTATGCAACTCGGTGGAAGGCATGACTAATGTGCAAAGAGCTCCTGCCGCTGAGACAACAGAGCCCCGAACGGGAGCTACAGGGATTTCAGTGGGAGGCACCAAACTGTTGAAAAAAACCCACTGCATCTTCTTCCCCCCCTTCTCCTGAATAAGCAATTTGGGGGATGCAGGAGGGGGAAAGCTGTGATTTTTTTTGAGTGGGGTTTCGGTAGTTTTGGGGGTGAGCTCGCATGGGCTCGTCCCCCCGGATAAGCCTATATGGGGAGCGGGAGCGGATCAGAGCGGCAGACCACTGAATTATGTAGCCCAGGGTCTTATCTCGAGCAGTGGCCAAAATTGGATGCCTGGAGAACAGGATAAGAATAGAGCAGGCGTATATGATACTTCCCCCGAATATTCTCCCAGCCACTTATCTATGTTTAGGGATCTGGAGAGGAGCACACGTTCCAACTAAGGCAAAATGCACTGGGGAGAAAGCGAGATTGTTTGATTTATTCTTAAAGAACCGAATAAATCAATAGGCGTACAGCTGCCTCTGCCCAAGTCCTAAAATGGCATTTAAAAAAATAATCTGCTCTGCAGCAATTGTCACCGCACCGAGCTTGCTGCCGGCAGCGCCAAGGCAGCGCTCCGGCTCGTCCGGGAGGACAGGTGGGAGCCGAGCAGCTCCCCGGCGTGCCGGCCTGTCCTCCCCGTGCCGCGCTGTTTCCTCCCTCCGGAGGGTTCGGAAAACTGGCAGCGGCCAGGGCGGGAAAGGAGGGAGCTGGGAGCGCCGTGGCCGTTTCCCATGGGAAGGAGAGACCGTGGCCGATCCGAGCCGCTGCAAAGCCGAGCGGGCGTTGAGATGCTTACGGCGYGGCTCACCCCATCGGCATGCCGTCGGGCCGGTGCCTGGGGAATTTGGCCTTTTTCCACGTGAAATATCCCTGCTTTGGCCATGCAGGGTGCTTCGCACAAGAGGTTAAGCGTGACCCTACAGAGAGGTGCATCTTCTGCGGGTACCATATACACGTGCCGGCGTGCAGCACTATGCGAGGCCGTTTGGTACCCGAGCCGCGCTCCGCTCCCCGACGCCGGCGGCTGCAGGTGGACATGATGCTCAAGAGCCGCAATGGGATTCGAGATGCTTTTCCCCATCCGCCTCGCTCCGGGCTGCCCTGACGCCGGCCGGCTCCTCGCATCCGGCAGCCCTGCGGGATGGCGACCGCCTCGAGCCCCCGGAAAAGCAGCCGCGCGAGGGCCGGGAGCGGAGCCAGCCTGTCCCTGGGGGCAATTCCCTGTGCGGCGCTGCGTGGCGGCTGCGCCGCGGGCCCGGGCTTGCGTGCAAAGTATTAATTGTTATTGTTGCAACAACCGCTCTGTTTCTTGGGAGATGCTTGAAAGAGCCGAGAAAATAGAAAGGCCTGTCAAGCAGCCGGGCGGGAGGTTAAGATGTCAAGAGAGTAATTGCTCTACCCAGAAGTAGCCTGTTTCTGGCTTCCCCAGCACTGCCAGGAAAAATCCTCAGTGCTTTATTTGATGGCAATAAAAGAAGAAGAAACCTGACTATCCCTTGCCCATGCTGCTGAGGAACTCGGCGAGCAGAGGCAGATGCAAAACGAGATGCGGTTGAGCTTAAAAATAGGCGCCTCCTTGCTCCCAGCCTGTTACTTCGTTACCTCCTCCCGGGCAGTGGGTTTTTTGGTGCTTTTCCCACGTGAAATGTCCGAGCAGGGCTCGGGAATTATTTTGCAAGCTGCTTAGGAAAGGGGTGGCTCTGCGGGAGCCGATGCACCGCGCGGGGCACGGGCAGCCTGGAAATCCCTCCCGGCCTGGAAATCCCTCCCGTTGCTCCCAGCAGGGAAAAGGGAGATGGGAAAAGGAGCCGGCAAAGCGTCGCGCTCGGGGTGCCGGGAGCCGAACCCTTCGGAGCAGCCTGGCAGGCGGCTGCGGGAAAGCAGAGGGATGAGGTTCGCCGCTGGGATTTCTTCTGCTCGCTCTGGCAGCGATGGGGGTCCGGAGCGGAGCGCGGCCCCCGGCCCCGCGCCGGCTCCTCCGCAGCGCGCGGGCTGCGCTCCAGCGTGCCGGCACCGGAGCCGTGGGAGTGTTTTGGCTTGCCCAGATTTCTCATTCAGCACCTTCCGAGCCGCTTGTCTTCAAACAGATCCTTCAATGAGAGAAAAACAACCCCAAAGCCCACCGAGAAAACAGAGCGGGGTTATTGTAGGACCTACCCAAACGCCTGTGCAGCGCTTAGGGCCGTTTGCAGAAACGCTTGCAGGGGTAAAGCAGGACGGTGCAAACTCAGCTTTGGCCCTGCGAGTTTTTTTGGGGGGATTTGCATTGCCTGCAATGGGGATTTTCGGGCAGGGAGGGGGTTGCGGGGGCACCGCTGCCTTTGGGCGGTGGGTTTGCACCCAAAAAAGTCCGTTTTGGAGGAGGCTTTTGCTGCCGTTTGGCAGCTGGCGGTGTGTAAGCGAGACGGCGGTGATGAGCCGAGACGGGAGGGCTGTTTCCTCGCGGCGGCTTCGTCTGGGGGCAGCGATTAAACAAAAGTCGGCGCTGCTGTTATTTATTTTTAGTCGCGCTAATTTTGCCGAGGCCGCGAGCTGCTCTCCAAGGCAGGTCCCCGGGGGATCGGGGCGGCAGGGCTCGAGCTAGCGCACGCAACGGCTTTGAGCGGCGAGGAGGAGCTGGGAGCTGAAAGCCGAGCCGTGTCCCCGGCCGATCGATGGAGCTGCCGGGGAGCGTTTGGAGGGCGGCGCAGAGCTCGGAGCTGCTTGCGGCATCGCTTGGACCGAGGTTTTCCGAGCAGCCGCCTTTCCCCTGCCAGCCCCAAATCACCGGTCGGGGGTGAAGCCGGGTGCCCGATCCGCCCCGGCAGCTCCTGAGATGGTGGCAGCTCCCGCAGGCCACCAAAGCACCTGCCGGAGGTGGCACTTAGGGACGCGGCTGCCCGGGTTTCGCTGAGCCACGGTTGCCCTTGCAAGCTCCTCAGTGCCACCGCGGTGGGGACAGGAGCCTCGCGGGGGTCGGGCATCGCTGCTCTGCTTGCGGTGGAGAGATGCGACCCAGCTCTTGGGTGCCCGACGCCGGCGATGCTCAAGGACGAGACCTTTCTTTAGGGGAAACCGAAGCTTTGGAGCTGTGTTTGGTCTCTGGTTAGGAAATGCCCCGAAGGTGGCTCCGACCTTGACTTGGGGTGTTATCTTCCCGGCAAGACCCGTATTACATGTGGGAAATGAAACAAGATTTTAGCATGTTCCCACCCTAGGACGATGCAAAGCAACGGAGGAAGCATCTCTCCTTCAGTGCCCGAGATTTTAGGACCCCCAAAATGTCCAGCCTTGCAATCGGCGCCCGTGGAGGGAGAGCCGCGGCTCCGTGCCGCACGGACCGGCTCACGGAGCCTCTCCGTCCTGGCGCTGCCGGGTGGCCCCTCGCTTGGAAACCCGCGTGCTGGCACCGTCGGAGAGGCGGCGTTGTGACTCAGAGCTCCAATCGATGTTAATTAACTCAATGATAACGAACGAGAGCGAGCACTGCGGGATATTAATGCACTGCGCTTGGCTTTGGGACATCTGGCTTGGGCTTGCTGGGAAACTTTGGGCCCGAAGCAGCTTTTTGGGAGGCTGCAGTGAGGAAGACTTCTTCCCTCTGCTCTTCGTTTTTAGCCTTGAAGTCACCTCGATTCCTGTTTTTATTTCCCTTGGGGAATTGTTTTCCAAGTCTCCAGCCTGGGGATCTCCATTTTAGTCCATTTTGAGGCATTTTTGATCAGTTTGCCTATTTTAAGGATAGGCTATCAGCGTTTTCTCCCTCCAGCTGGCATCGAAGCGTTTCATCCCCATAGACCCAGGCGCTTCTTTGATCAGAAAGGAGGTAACACAGGGTTAACCGGTCACGAGTAGCCGTCATCCCACATGGTTTTAAAAACCAAAGTGAAGCAGCGGAAAACTTGAGGATTAGGTCACGCGAGGATATGTCAGAGCCGGGGATGGAGTATCCAAACACTCCTGCTGCGTCGGAAAATAGCGCTGCCCCGTGCGGGAATTGCTGCGAGCCCTGGGATCGCTAGGGAAAGCGCTGCGGCTTCAGCCCTCGAGCACTGAGAGATGCTGGAGATGACGCCTTGGCCCAGGGATGTTTGCAGGGGTCTCGCGCTGCTGCTGGAGTTGCTCCGCTTGCTGCACGCTGCAAGGTTTCGGTGCGGGTCCCGCGGCCCCCGAGCTCGTAGCTGCCACCACCGCCGAGAGCTGAATGAATCATTGCTGCTTTTCCCATTGAAAATTTTCCCATTTTCCTCTCCCAACCCGGCTGCATCCTCCTCGCTGTCTCTCTTTTCCTTCCTTGCCTTTTCTCTCTCTTTTCTTGGGAAACAGCCGATGCAAGCAGTGTCTGACCGTGTGTTTAACCTGTGTCTTTACTCGCAGAGAGCTGCCAAGACGTCCTCACCTCCAGCTACCCCCAGGGCGAGGTGGTCACCTTCTCCTGAGCCCGGCGAGCGACGCCTGCCCCGAACCGGAGCGATGCTTTCCCCGAGGAGCTTTGCCGACCCGGCCCCAGCGGCCCGAAGCTCTCGCGGCGAAAGCCCGGCCAGCGCCGAGCGAGGCTGCCGGCCGCCCCGGGGCTGGGCGAGCCGGGGTGTCCCCGGTGCAGGGAGGCCGCCGGCTGCCTCCCTCCAGCTTCGCCCCGAGCCCGTCCGCCCTCCCGTCGCTTTGGGCCGCCCACCCCTTCCTCATCCTCGCCGCCGGGCCCCTGCGGCTACCCGGCGCGGAGGCTCTTGCCCGCGGCTCCGTCCGTGCTCCGACCGCCTCCGTCGCCCGACGGCAGCCGCGGGCTCTTCTCGCCGGGTTTCGAGGCTCGGCTGCGGGGGCCGCGGGCGGGCTGGTGCCCCCCGAGCGGGGCTGAGCCGGGGGGGCTCCGTCCGGGCCGGGGGGCCGGAAGCAATAGCGGCAGCGGACGCCGCGGCGGGGTGAACCCGGCTGGCCCGCGAGGGTCGGTGTCTTTCTAATGCTGTTACATATCTGTGATCAAGGCAATACTCATCCCGTTCCCTTCTGTCCTGTTCGCATGCCTCTACCTGTCAGCCAGTACTAGAGTTCCAATAAAGACGTCCACGAGCTGCCGTCAGCTCACGTATACGCCTCCCGGCCTCGGCCCTTTTCTCTCCGCGAGCTCCCCGCGCGCCGGCGAATCCCTCCCGCTGCCGAAACCCCGGGTGCCCCAACGCCGGGGAGAGCTATTTTGGCAGTGGGGCTGCCTGGGTGTTGTGGCCGAGCTCCTTGCTTTCTCATGTGGCTCAGAGCCCGCAGATTTGTTTCAACACCCATGTGATCTTCATTTGTTGAAGATTTAAGAAATCTGACTCTCAGAAATGAAACAATCAATCAGTGTTATTTTGGTACCATCCTTAGGTTTCAGAGTGAACACCCTATTGACACGTTCTCACCGAGCAGCCAGACTGACAGCAGAGCTGAGAAGACAGCACTGAGCTGATTCATGGCTAGATGATATTCCCCTCTCGTTTTGTAGCTGGTGTGAGAAAGCAAAAGAGCCCGGACTCTAGTCCCTTGCTTGAAGCATCCCAAGTCACTGCTGCAGCAAGTTGGAGGGGCCTCAATTAAAACTTGCAGGAAGGAGCTTGTGGGGGTCGCTCTCCGGTGTTAACGTGCCCTGGAAGGCACCAGGTCTTCGATTTGAGCCTGGCGGTGCCAGGAGAGACCTGGAAGGTTAAAGCCGGGGGAAATCTGCTCGTGCGATCGACCTGCCGCGAGACCGAAGGGGAAGCAGGCAGAAAATGTGAGCAGTCAGCGCGCCGGTGGCCGGTGGCCAAATGTCAATTAAAGAGAGAACCTCTCTCCGAGGCGGCGGGAGCAGCTCTGCGCTTCCCGCTCCGGCTGGAGGAAGCCATTTGCGAGCGAGCCGGGCCGCGAGCGGCAGCCGGGCCCTGCGCTGCTATCGAACGCGCTGCTGGATCCCTAAGGATGTTCAACGCCTGGAGATTCTCCAAAATTGCCGGAGCTGCGCGCTCGGATCAATGCCGAGCGCTTGGGCTGTCTGGGCCTGAAAGCAGAGTGGAGATGCTCGTTCGGATGAAACCGGCCGCCCGAAGCCCCGGGGCAGGCAGCGTTTCGGGACGGGCATCCCGGGAGCAGCGTGGTGTCGCTTGCTGGGACCTGCCGGGCTGCAAAACGGTCCGGAGCGAACTCGAGGAGACCAGGAGCAGCCCGGGCTGGTGCTTGGGGTTAGGGATGAGGTGGCCACATGGTAGGGAGGTGGCTGGGATAAGCGCGGTCCCCTGAGGTGTCCCCTGGCAGCAGGACGAGGCGCTTTTGCAAGGTCCCCAAAGCATTAGGAGCTGGAGAGCCCAGGCAGGACGATCCCCGTGGCAGGGCAGGGGGCACGAAGGAGCGAGCGACGCTGCTTGGTGCCGCTGCTTTTTCCCCCCGGAGATGCACTTCCCCACCGGCACGTGAGCGGGGCTGAGCCGCCCGGCGGAGGGAACCGAAACGTTTAGAGCTCTTTGCTCTAAATCAGATGCTCCCCGCTGCGAGCGCTGCCTACCCGGCGCGGCCGCACGGGATGGGAAGCAGCCGGAGCCTGCCGACAGCCCGCGCCGGTGCCGCTCCGAGCGCCGGGCACGCTTTAGCAAACGATTGCTCTAATCCTGCCTTGCAAAGAGCTGCCAGCGGCGGGCAGCTTTGCTTGGAGGGATTTAGAGCAGCTGGATGGGAGCAGCCCGCGTGCGGCTGCCTTTGCCCGGGAGCAGATCGGGGATGCTCAGGAAGGGGAGAGCTCTCCAGGTGCAGCTCCTCCTCCCGCCTGAACACCTGCGAAGGGCTGAGGCATGGTCTTCCCTTCCTTAATTCTCGCTCTTAATCGGAAATAGCTGTGGTTTGCCACTGCCTGGAGGATCCGTGCTGGGGGCTGCGGGAGCTGGAGCCGTGAGGTGCCCGAGAAACCACAGATCTGCCCCAAAGCCACCGCGGGGGCTCAGCAGTGACTGGCGATGCTGGTGCCTGCGTCCACACGGGTGGGAAGCACCGTCGCGGGTTGGTGATGAGCCCTTCACAGACGGGTCTGTCTCCAGCTTTCCCACGGCTCCATCTCCCACCATCCCTGTTCCTACCGGAGCTTCACTCCGCTCCAAAGCAACCGGCGCCAGTTTGCTATGGGGCCGAGGGGCTCAGGTTTGCTCTCCGGAGGGGTTTCGCTAGGCCCCGGACAGACGGACGGACAAGAGTGGCCACCACAATCCCCTTCCCATCCCCTTGGAGATTTGCAGCCCTGCACGTCCGTTCCCCTCCGGTGACGCTTCGGGCTCGTGTTTTACTGGGGCCGGCGCAGAGGTTTTGGCAGGGAGGGCGAAGGGTGGCGGCGCTGATTACGTTCGCTTTCTGCTCATTTAATGTGATGAAGTCTAACAAACGACTGGAGCCTGCGATGGCTTTTCGTGACAGTCGAGGCATGGAGCTAGCAGCCCATTTTTGGCTGCGCCGCGAAAGCCTCGCATGGATTTATTTCATCTCTCTGGCTGTTCAGAGCCAACGGTCTTAATTCTATTAGCGCTGCGAGGGAGCTCTTGGAGCCCACAAAAAATGACCCAAACTGCTCTTTTTTTTGTTTCCTCTCCCCTCCTGGGCTTACGTTATTGCAGACGTGCTCAGAAAGCAGCCGAACCACCGGGCTCCCCTGCGTGGGGAGAGGGCTGGGGGGCGATGCCTGGCGTCCCGGCACCCCGGGGTGTTGCAGGGTGCTGCGATCGGAGCCGACGGGCAGCGGAGGGGGTGCTCGGCCCCCGGCTCCGAGCCGCTGCTCAGGGCACGGCTGGGGGAGCTGGGAAACCTGGGCTTGCTCCCAGCTTGCACGCAGGCTCCTTCGCTTTTGAGCAAGCAGACTTGTGCCCCGTGCCTCAGTTTCCCCATCCGGGTGTCCCTCGCCGGAGAATGGCTGTGCTGTTGGGAGAAAGCCTTCAAAAACGGAGGCGTTGGTGTATTCTGCAGGAAAAAAAGCAGCTCTTGGAGTCAAGCGAGGACATCCCATTAACTGGAGAGAGGAGTGCAGGATCTTATTTGCCCATTACAGTCCCAGTAACGCCGGGCTGCCGCGCGGCGAGGGAGCTGGCAGCGCAGGCGAAACCCCGGCGTACCTGGAGGAGCAATTTGTCGGCCCCCCGAGATCCTGATACGAGCATGGAAATATCCGTTCTTGGCTTTCCCGTGTCATTTCTGGTGGCCAAGACGAGGCCACCGAGGTGCCACCAGCTTGGTGGGGTGAGCGCGGCGGGAGGCCGGCTGTGATTTCTGCAGCGGGGCCAGTGCGGAGGGGCCACCTCACCAGGCGATGGCACGTCCAAGGCCACCCCTTCCCTCCCCGCTTCGCCCAGCTCCTTCCCAAATTCCTCCGGAGCAGGTGGCTCCTTCCCTCATCCCGCGGTAGCTCCCTCCGGCCAAACCGGGCACCGCTCCGCTTCGCCGTGCCAGCTAATGGCTCGCTCCTCCCCGCCAGCTGGGGACGGACGGACCCCGGTTGTCACGGCTTGGCGGCAGGACAGCTTGGAGAGGTGACACAAACCCAAGGAGCCACGTGCATCTCCTCCATCCCCGCAGCGGAGACGTGCTTGTCCCCACCGGGCCGGTCCTGCCCCCGTCATGGGCACGGAGACCCCAGGACACGCGTGGGGGGACCCTGCTGTCACCTCCCCATCCCCCCCCCCTTCCTTTTTTCAGCTGATTCATGAAATCCGGGTGCTCGCGGCGCCGTGTTGCTTTAAGCTGTTTACTCGAGTTCGGGAGGCGACTGCGCGCCGGGTATTTTTAGCTCGCCGGGTAGCGGAGCGGGATTAAAATGCAGTCAGTGTTACAGACGCTGGGGGTGAATCAGTATTCCAGCGCCAGCCTCTCCGTGCCAGCCTTTCCCATTGAGTGTCTGAAAAACCCGCGTTTCCATGGYGACCCGGCTCCAGGGCAACCCGCTTCCTCCGAAAAAAGCGGGCGCGCAGGTAGGGCGACGGCGCGGGGAGGCTGCCGGCAGCCGGGAACGCCGGCGCCGCTCGAGCCGGGACCGGGTGTCTTGGGGCGATAGGGCCGGCGAAAGGTGGGACCGGCCCCATCCCGATGCCCTTCCACGTTGCGCGGGTTGGACCAGTCATGACCATGGTGGCTTTGGTGGGAACGTGCCCAGGACGCCTCGCTGCGGAGGAACCGGAGGGAGGGATGAGCGGAGCCGTCTGCTTTGGCTTTGCTCCCCATGAGATGAACCGGGAACTTCTCCCCTTCCCGGCATTTGCTGAGCTAAACGAATCCAATTAGCAGATCCCCTTATCCGCGTTGGTGCCTCTTCCTCTTCCACCTCGAGGATGGCTTTGCTGGGGCCTGGGTGTCTTGTGTCCCCAGTGTGGGACCAGAAATGCTCCAAGGGGACTCGAGGATGAAGACAATTATTTAGGATTTCACTCAAACCCGGTCCCGTCTTGGGTTGCATGTTGGCCAACGTAGAAACATTGGTGTTAGGATCTCCCATAGAGAAGTCAGAAATGCTGCTTTTTTTGCTGTATTTTCCAGCTCAGTGAATCTCCCCTTTTCTCCCCACTGCTGCATCTATCTTGGAAGTTTGGAGAGGGGAGGAGACAAAAAAAAAAGGTTTAGTTCTTGCTATGAATAGTAATAATGATGGACGTTTATATAATTAGGGCTGGTTTCAGCTGATGCAGTGTCGGTGTTGGAGGGCTGAAGCTGGTCAGTGTGCAGAGATGTTGGTGCTCCCTGCTCCAGCTCTGGGGAAGAGCTGGCAAGAGAGCCCAAGGGGCGGCTGGTTCTTCTGGAATTAGATGATAGTTTGCTTGTTTTAATAACCACAAGTTGGGTGGTTTGTGGCCTTGCTTGATGGTGCCCTTGGAGGTGTTGTTTTGATGGGGATGTGTTGAACCCTTGGTCTCTGTTCGTGTAGCGTCCAGCAGCGGGGCCCTGCCTGGATCCTGGCTTTTCCAAGCAAGTCCCATTTCTGGCTCCACCAAGACTGAAGGAGCTGAGGATCAGCTTTCCTCCTGGTTGCTTTTCTGATGCGACTCTTGCACATGGTGACCCATCACAAGCCCAAACAAATCAGCCCTGGCCCGCATGTAGCTGTCTCAAAGGAGGCTGAAATCATTAAAGCATCGTTCAAGCATTAAAGCACGGTAATAAAATGCACAAAATAAAGGCCGGCTCTCGGCGCGGTCAGCCCCGTCGCTGTCTCCTTGCATGGGAGCACAGGGATTTTCAGACCAGTCACGGTTGAACAAAGCYGCCCAGTTTTCAGAGCAGACTTTGCACTTTTCCATCCCTCACCTGGGGGGGAACGGGGACAGGACAGCGGCATGAAAACCTCTTCAGTTTCCCAATGCCTTTCTCAATAAAAGAGAAATGGCTGTTTAAAACCCCGTGTCCTTGGAACAAAATCCAGGCTGAGAATTTGTACTGAACAAAATGATTTTTATTGAAGCATTTTTTTTCCAGCCTGATTTATTAATATTTTTGTCCAAACAGAATACTTTCTGAAAAAAAATGCTCCTTTTGATCTATAAAAACTGTTGTCATTGTTTTTTTAATGGAAAAACCACTTCCATTTTCATTAATAGCTGTTCTCGCATCCCTAGCCTGCACTCAGCATGCTTGAAACAGCTCCTATCCGACGGGTTATTTTCCAGAACTGGAAACAGTCGACACGACGGGCTTTTATCTATGCTCACGGCATATTTAGACAGGCTTGTTCTTATGCAGGCGGCGTTCAGAAAACGGGCTGTTTTTCTTGTTCAGGGTAACAAAAGGGAGGAAAAAGTTATCCTTCAGCCTGGCCCCGTGTTTTTCTGTGGTCTCGTCACTTTTGCCTCGTCTTGGTTTTGGCCAACGCTTGGTGCAAGTTAGTCTAGGGCTGGCGCTGCGTAAGGCAATGGCACTTGTGGTCCTGGAAATCACAGTGGGTTTCGGGTTTGCCGGGAATTCATGGGAAAGCTGCTGCCGGGGTGGGATATGCCTTCTGCCTTCCTTTGCATTACGAAGCTGCCTGATTTGGAGCATCTAAAAGGTTTCTTGGAGTCGAGGACCTTTCTGGTCCAGCAGACCCACCTTTGCCTACAAGCGATGCACGTGGTCACGGGGAGCCTCGGCATCTCTGGGGACGCGTGTTTAACCCTGCCAGATGCTCCTTGAAGCTCGGCTACGCTCGGCGGCAACAAAAGGCCTTTTTTGTGCGCGTGTCTTGAGGAGCCCGCACGAAACACATGCAAATGAATCGCCTCTTATCGCCGCTGCCGGCCGGGCTCTCCACATCATTAGCCTTTTGTTTCCTCCCGGTGTGAGCGATTCTTCATCCAGGCTGGCTGCGCACGCAAAATGATATTTGCAGAACAGCCTGCAGCAAGAAAACAAATTGCAGCACTCCAGATATCTATTGACACTAATATTTCAGAAACGTGCCCAAATTCACCAAGGGCCGACGCAGCCTTCCTTTGGCGCGGAGGGGGAGGCGGTGGCTCGCACAACTCAATTCCCAGCGCCAAGGCGATGGGCAGAAGGGATGGGGATGCGCGGAGGGGACACGTAAGCCTGTTGCCTCTGAGCCCTGCTGGGACATGTTGGCCCAATCTGCAGTGCAGCTTCGTACCTGCCTTCCAGGACGGACCGCGTGAGGTCGGGGGGTCTTCAGCAAGGATGCTCCGGTTGCTCCCAGCTGGAATAAGTACCCTCTCCCTCCCTGCAGCTTGCCGGGCTCACGAGGGAAGGGAAGGTCTTGAAGCCTTGTCTGAGCCGATCTGCAAAGCTGCTGCGGGATCCGGATCGGTGGGGTCTCCTTGGACGCGGTCCCCTTCTTGGCACGGACCTCGTGGTGCTTCTCCGCGGGACCCCGCCGCTCCAGCCTCTGCTTGGCATTTATAGCTGCCATTTGCAGCACTCTGCTATTTTCTGATGCTCGTTTAAAAAAAGCAGCTGACATCATCTCGCTGTTCATGGGAGGAAACTATTTAGGGACACAACTAGTGGGTTTTGGAAAACTTACCATAATGGGAGAGAGTTCCTTCCAGCAGTACATCTGCCTTGCTCCCTCCGAGAGCCGCGGGCCAGCTCAGCAGCCAGCTCCAACAGAGCAGTGCTTAACGGGACGCTTTTAATGGGACGTTAACAGCTTAAAAAATACGAGAGGCAACTTCTAAATGGAACTATTTGGAGTCGGCTGGAGCCGGGGGCTCTCCGTGCTTCCCGAGCATTTGTCCCTCTTGGAGAAAGATGTCCAATTCCTTCAACCAGTTTAAACGTGTCCTTGGGGCTGAGTGGAAAGTTGAAAGCCAGCACGTACTGATGAGCTTGGCAGAGCTGGGTTTTGTGGGGATAAAAGGCTTTTTAAGAGGCTGGGTTTGAACTATCACAACCCCTCCAGCACCAGGGGAAGCTGCGAGGGACAAGCAAGCTGAGAGGGATGCACAGATTTATCTCTCTGCTCTTGGTCATGGCCGGTGCAGCTGTGATGGGGGAAAGGGGCTGGTTCTGTGCGGCAGCACAAGTGCTCCTGTATCGCAGAAAATGACGGGGTATGAAGTGGGGATGGATGGTGAGGGGCTCTCCGCATCCCTCGTCCTCTGCTAAAACCCATCTGTTAGCCAAAGGCATCTCCTGACTTCACACGCCTGCTAGCCGGGCAGCTGCTCTGTGTCCACCATCCTTTCCTTGCAATTCATGGTTTCGTGCTTCCAAACTTGGCCTTTTTTTGGGGTGGGAGGGGGATGAAGGAAGGGGGATGATGGGGAAGGAGGAGGGGGAGCTCTCCGGGTCTATTGTCAAATCAAAGCGAGCCTGACTTTAAAGGCTTCCTGTTCTGAGCGGAGCCGACGGGGAACATGCATCATTAAAAATGCTCAAGTGCCTCCTTCCCAGCACCTCTTTGAAATCGCTCGTGACTGCACAGCCTCCGCGTCGGCGGGGGGTTAGAGGCGGCTCCGGGCAGGCACGGGAGAGCTCCGTCCCGCAGCCCCCGTCAGCTGGGCTGTTTCTGCCTTTCCATGTGACTCCGCGGCTGCTGTAACGGGGCCTGGGCCGCTGCGAAAAGGAAAAGCAATTTGGATATGAGCTGCCCTCCAGGCTGCAAGCACCTCTCCCTCCTGTAACGCAGCCCGTATGCCAGGAATCGCCGTGTTTGCACGTTTACCCCCTCCCATCTTCCCTTTCCATAACATCTGGGAGCTGCCAGGGTGTTACCTGCCGGAGGCAGCGAGCCGTGGGGCAGCGTAGCAGCCTCCTGCGGTCCCAGGGATGCTTTTCTCTCGCTGTAAGAAACCACTTTTGTTCTACAACAGCTGTATCCAAAAAGCTAATGCAGCAGTAGGGAGGTGATGAGTGTGTGGGGCCTCAGCTCTCAAAGCTGCATGGCACATCTGGGTGAGGACCTGCTTTTCGAGGCTCTTTTTGCCAGCACCTGGGGCAACGTGGGGCCAAGACATGCCGCAAAAGGCTGCGGCAGTGGATCCACCTGCGGTGGGTGATCCTAGAAGAGGTGCAAGGGGGGGGTCTCCATCTTCCCGAGCAGCTTGTACCTCCTGGCAGCTCCTGGGGAAAGGTCTCCATCCTCTCGTGGCGATGCTCCGTGCCCGTTCTCCCTGCCACCTCATCCCGGGGAAGGAAAAGGAGAAGCAGATGAACGCCAAGGGCTCCGTGCGCCTGTCCTGCAGCCCGTCCAGGCTCCCGCCAGCAACTTTATTTTCCCCTGGTGTTGAGAGGATTTAGCACGACAGCGGGGTTGGGAAGGGCTGTATGGAAACGGCCTGTTCACACCTCGCCCACGGGGCAGGATCGGATCCCAGCGGCAGCTTTGGAAGAAAGCAGAGACGGCCGGCGCTGGGAAGCAGGAACACCTTCCCCTCGAAGGAGCCGTCCTCTTCCAGCTGCGCCTTGCAGATCTGTGGCTCCACATCTGCAGCCCCATCACCTTTGTGCCTGGCTCCCCTCCCTGCACAGCTCCTCCGTCACCTCCCTGCTTTTATACTCCAGGTTTCCAGGGAGAAGGAAGCCTCTCCGCGGGCACGCGCCACCCGCCCTACGGTGAGATCTGCAGCTTGCCGGTGCCTTCCCGAGTCGCGGGAAGGGGTGGCTGCTGGCTCGCTCCGGGATTTGCCCCGTGGCAGGCGGATGGGCTCTGCCTGGCCTGGCTGAAATTCGGATGAGCAGAGGCACCGCGTCCTCGCGGGCGATCAGCCCTGCTCGGCGCTGCTGGGAGCGAAGCAGCTGCCGTGCTGATACGGCACCGAGCCGCCGGTCGGAGCACCCCGACTCCGGTGCAGCCTGCTGTGCAATCGGGCTGGGACCAAGGGGCAACCGCTGGTGTCAGGGGGCTAATTAGACTAACGGTGGAGAAAATTGCTGGGGGAGGAGGGGATAAGCCAGCCGCACTCGGCAAAAACCTCCTCGCGCCCCCGGCAGGCTCGCGGATGCTGGCAGGAGGGCGGCAAAGCCACTTCCAAAAGGCTGCTTTTATATATATATATATTTTTTCCCCTTTCTTATTTCTATGGCTAGGAGAGATCATTGTACTCAGCAACTTGGACTTGCTGCATTAGGCAGGCCATAAAATTGTGCGTGGTACTAAGCCTTCTTATTAGCCTTTATTACCGAGCAGGGAACGAGCGCAGAGAGCTCGGCTCCATGGGTGGGTAGCTCTTTAAAGCAATCACCTACGGCCATGCAACCTGTTATGAAAACTCCCCGAATAACCAAGATGGATTTGTTACGTGCGTGCGGGACGCGGGTGATTATACCAAAATCACCGTCTCTTGACACGTAAGAGCACGCCGTGGTTGCTCTGTAAATTAGGGGGGTCAGCGCAGCTGTTGTCACGCGTGCAGGCGGGGACGGCGGAGGTCGGCGAAGCGAGGTGCCAGGCTCGCTCCTCCGATGGCAAGAGCCAAGAGGTGCCCTGAGATTGGAGAAGACCTGGAAATGTGATCCACAGGCATTGCCGGGGGCAGCGGCCAGGAGTTTAGGAAGGGTTTAGCGGGCACGGGGCCCTCTGGGAGCTGATGGGCACATCCCCAAAGAGCAGGACAGGAGAAGGAAGGGATTTAGCCAAGTACGGCATAAGATCTTCAGTCCCTTTGGTCTCCCTCCCTCCTCTCAAGGGCTGCCTCGTATTCGCCTCCCATTGCACCAGCATTTCCCCTTAACTCTGCCCACCACAGCCCCTCTCTCCCCACCGTCGCAGGCCACCTTCAGCCCCCCAGTCCTCAGCGCAGAACCGCTCTGCATGGCCACACCATCACCTCCAGCCAGGCTGATACCCGCTGCTGGTCAACCCAGCCCTCCCTCAAGGTCAAGGCCTCCAAGGTGAAGATCTCAAGAACCTCCACAGACCAAACTGAGTCAGAGCAGCGCACAGGAGATATTGGCATGGGATTTTTTTTCCACCTCCTCCTGCACACTGAAGCCTGGGGAGGAAAAAGGGGTGAAAGGACCCAAGGAGCCTCTGGGGCCGGATTCAGCTCGGCAGCTGGGTGTTGCTGTGTCCCAGGTGGTCTGGGGAGCCTCACCTGCGGCAGGGCTCCCAGAGAAGGGCTGCACAGGGAGGGGGAGGGAAAGGAGAACAGGCTGAACTCATCAAGACGTTCACAGACTGGCTTCCCTCCTCTCTGATTTTGTTTAAATTAAGCCATCTGCCCACATTAAATGGTAAATTATCTCAGCTGCTGCCTGTCTCTCCATGGGGAAAGTGGCCAGAGAAGGAAGGGAAGGAGGGTGAAGGCAGCAGGGCTGCAAACCAGGCTTTCACTTGGGGAAAACACTGGTCCCATGGAGGTATGTGTCATTTTCCCTTCCATGCATGGGAGATCAGCCCTAGGCAAAGCAGAGGAGGTCACCTCTGCGGGATCATAGCCCCGCTCCTCCGGCCTTGGAGGAGGGCTGGAAATTGGTCTCTAATCCGCCTAATCGAGTGGAGCACTTTGCAGCGTGACCTTCCTTGGCTCGTGTCCTTGGGAGTCCTGTTCCAGGCGGCAGCGGCCTGCTCGAGCGATGAGATAAGGGCCTGTATCGTGAATCTTTGGCTTGGTGGAGCGAAGGGACTTCAGCGTAGCAGGATGACCGCTCCGGGGCTGTGGTGGAGAATGGCTACGTGGGGCTGCAGTGGGTTTAGTCTGGGGCTTCTGCTTGGTTTCTGGTTCAAATGGACCCTGCAAAGAGGGAAACGCATGCTGGCTTGGTGGTTGAGGGACGTGTTTTTCACTGTGTTATTTAGCTTGGCAAGACTTCGCTGTTGCTTGGGGATGCCTTCAGAGGTGAAGCCATCTCCAGGCCCTGGGGAGCTGGCTGGTAGCAAGCTCCCATGGGAGACCCCTCTTCTCTTGGGCAGTTTGGAGCCAGTCCCAAACCTGTCTGCTTTAGCTCTGGACATGCTGGTCCTCTTGCTGAGGAGGATGGAGGTGGGTGCGTGCATCCAGCCTCCAGAGGCTGCAGAGAGCCGGGCACGCGGGTGGTCCAGCCTCCTGCCAGCAGCACGGCAGCGACCCGGCCGGGCGTCCTGGCTGCGGGCTGCCTGCCTCCGACGGTGGATTTGGCCACGCTCGGTCCCCTCTGCTCCTGCCACGCCGGATGGTCTCCCGTGGCAACGTCACCACTTAGCAACACACGTCTGCCACCTCGCCTGCCGGCCCCCCATACAGTGCCTGATGCTATGACAACACCCCAAAAATAGCCATCCTTGCCGTGCAGCTGTTTGGGCCTGGGGAGGACGTGGGCCGGCCAGGCGGGACTTCTGGCATTTGCTGCCAGCTCCTCGCTGAGGCCTGGCTCTCATCACTGGTGTAACGAGCTCTGCAGCCTCTGAGCGGGTCCCCAGGGCTGGGTCAGGGAAGCAGCTGGTCGCAGCTGTGGTGAGTCCTGCCATAAGCTGGTGGCAACCAGTTAGTCCAGCGATTCAGCCTCATTGCAGGGGCTGACGTGCTCCTCAGATCCCGTGGGACGAGCTGTGGCACCCGCAGGACCTCCCACACCTTCCGGGCTCCGGATGGCCGTAGGTGGCCCTCGGAGAGCAGCAGCCAGAACTGGTCGATGTCCGCTTGGCAGCCGGCTCCTCTCGCCCAACTCCGGACAGCAAAACGCTGCCTGCTTAGCTGGACTTGACTTGGAGGAGGTGAGCGGCACGTGAGAGTCCCTGCAGAGGTGGACTGGGGCGGCTGCGGGGGGTCTTTGCTTGAATGCATCCGATGCCGGCAACTGCAGCCCCTGCCAAGGGATGGCTCTGCCGCGCCGGAGAGGGGCTGCGCCCGCCCTCTGCCACCAGCACCCTTTAATGACAGAGGAGAGCGTGGCAGGAAGAAGAGGATTGGGTGATTTTTTTTCTCCCTCTGGCTTTCCGTCGCACGTTTTCTCACGTCCCTCTTGCGGCTGCGTTGTTTTAAGCACGGCGGAGCCAGGACTGGGCAGCGTATCTCCGCTCGCTTTGCGTGCCCAGCTCTGGCTTGCAGCAGCTCGGGGTGTCTGGACCGGCACCAAGAGCATCTGCAAGCAGTTCATGTCTGCAGAAGTCGTATCAGAGAGCTGCAGCCGGCTTGGCTGGTTGGTGCGTGCGGAGTCGGCAGAAGGGCCCTGACACCCGGGCTGTCCCCAGCCACCAGCTTTATGGCTATAAGCAGCTCTCGGCGGCTGTGAGGCAGCCGGGTTAGATCCGGCGCGTGGGCCACGGCACGCAGCTGTGCTCACTGGGGGTGATGCTTTCCAAAGCTGTAGTGTCTCCCCTCCTTGTTTTGGTGGTCTCCTGGGCTCAGGTTCACCCCCTCGGAGGTGTTTTGGGGTCTCTTGCCCAGTTTGCGCTTGGCCCTGCTGTGTTTGCCGGGGCCATAGCACGTGGGCGCTGCTGAGCTCCTAACGGACAAGGATCCGGCATCGGTCCTGCGCTGATACAGGGATGCAGGAGTTGGCAGAGCATCTTGGGGCTGAACATGCAAAAGGATTTATAAAGGACCATGGCGAGGAAGTGGCTTAACAACGAGCCGCGTGCTTCCCCTGCCCTCAGCTCCTCTGTCCCAAGCTGCAGCCAGAACCTGGGGAGATTTATTTCCAAAAAAGCAACTAAGACAAATATTCACGGTGGGGTCAAGTCCACGTTTTACTGTGCCATGAGACATGACTGTGGGTCCTCTCGTGCCTCACCGCAACACCAACCCCCCAGAGCCCGCAGCAAGTGCCGGGGAGGAACAGGCTGCTCATGGCAAATGGCACTGCAGGAACATACTGAGCGTGTCAGCAGCCATCGCTGCCTCCCGGCCGAGCGGTCCCCACTCGGTTACAGGCAGCCTGTGCCCTAGGGTCATTAAGCACCAAGAAAAAGAAACTGCAGCTGGGGCCGCTCGCCTGGCACAGGGCAGGCGCAGGTTCAGCTCCCACCCGGCAGAGCTCCCTGGCCCCGGAGGCGAGACCTCGGCCGGGAGGGATCGACTCCCTCCCCGGCTCCTGGTTTACGGCGCGATCTCGTCTGTGTTTTCCGACTCGCTGAGGGAGCCGGGTGAGTCAGCACTCGGCAAAGGCTGAAAGGGCGGCTGAGCATCAGGGAAGTGCGGAGGGAAAACTGACAGTGGGCTGCAGGTGAGGAAATTTGGGAAGGAAGGCGGCGAGGGCTGAGAGAAAGCCACAGGAGAGGGCACGGAGGAGAAGGGAAGAGTGTTGTTTTTCCTCCCC
>PTFA01000104.1:3217230-3310565 GCA_003342895.1 Casuarius casuarius | reverse complement strand
TGGCGGCGGGTGCGTGAGCGCGGCGGGTCAGTCAGTCAGTGAGGCCGGCGGCGGGGAGCAGGGCCGGGCGGGGGGCGCCCCGGGGCCGGCCGCCATGAAGGGCAAGGAGCGCTCGCCGGCTAAAGCCAAGCGGTCGCGGGGCGGCGGCGAGGACTCGGCGTCCTCCTCCTCGTCGGCGCGGGGCGAGCGGAGCGGCAAGAAGCCGAGCGGCTCCGGCGGCTCCAACGGCAGCGGCGGGAAAGCGGCGGCGGCGGTGGCCTCCGCCGAGAGCAACAGCGGGAGCAGCCGGCGCGGCCCGCACCCGGACAAGGCCGGCCGCGCCGGCAGCCGCGAGTACGAGGCCGGGGCGGCGGCGGCGGGCGGCGGGGGCAGCCGGCACGGCTACAGCAGCGGCAGCAGCAAAACCGCGGAGCCGTCGCGGAGCAGCAGYAGCCGCGGCGGTGGGGGTGAGTCCCGGGCGCCGGCGGCGGCCCCGTCCTCCTCCTCCTCGGAGCCGGGCGCCGGCGGGGAGTACAAGACGCTGAAGATCAGCGAGCTGGGCTCGGTGCTGAGCGACGAGGCAGTGGAGGACGGGCTCTTCCACGAGTTCAAGCGCTTCGGCGACGTGAGCGTCAAAATCAGCCGCCTCCCGCCGGGCACCGGCGCCACCGACGAGCGCGTGGCCTTCGTCAACTTCCGCCGGCCCGAGGACGCCCGCGCCGCCAAGCACGCCCGCGGCCGCCTSGTGCTCTACGACCGCCCCCTCAAAATCGAGGCCGTCTACGTGGGGGGCGGYGGAGGGAGCAGCCGGCGGCGCAGCAGCCGTTCCCCGGCGCTGCTGGACAAGGAGTCCCCCTACGGCACCACGGCCGTGGGGGTGGCGGCCGCGGCGGCTGCTGCCGTGCGGCACCCCCCGGCTGGGGCAACGCAGCGGGCCTTGTCGCCYGCTGGCAGCGGAGGAGCCCTCGGTTATCGAGACTACCGGCTGCAGCAGCTCGCCCTGGGCCGCTTGCCGCCTCCGCCCCCTCTGCCCCGGGAGCTGGAGAGGGAGAGGGACTACGGAGGTTTCTACGAAGCGCGAGTGCGGCCGGCCTATGGGCTGGAGCGCGTGGCCGGTGTGGCGGCTGCCGGGGGCTTCCGCGGAGGAGGAGGGGGCGCCGGAGCAGCTGGCGAGGAGGAGATCAGCCCCGAGGACGACCAGAGAGCCAACCGCACGTTGTTTCTGGGCAACCTGGACATCACCGTGAGCGAGTCCGATTTACGCCGAGCCTTCGACCGTTTCGGGGTCATCACGGAGGTGGACATCAAAAGGCCGGGCCGCGGGCAGACCAGCACGTATGGTTTTCTTAAATTTGAAAACCTGGACATGGCRCACCGGGCCAAGTTGGCCATGTCAGGAAAGGTGCTTCTGCGCAACCCCATCAAGATTGGGTATGGTAAAGCCACTCCAACGACCAGGCTCTGGGTGGGCGGCCTCGGGCCCTGGGTGCCCCTTGCTGCCCTGGCCAGGGAATTTGACCGCTTTGGCACCATTCGCACTATTGATTACCGCAAGGGGGATTCGTGGGCCTATATCCAGTACGAGAGCTTGGACGCRGCGCAGGCGGCGTGCACCCACATGCGTGGCTTTCCCTTGGGTGGGCCCGACCGCCGCCTCCGCGTAGACTTTGCCGACACCGAGCATCGGTACCAGCAGCCCTACCTGCAGCCTCTGGCGTTGCCGCCTCCTGCTCATTACGAGCTGGTGGCGGAGGCTGCTGCGTTTGGGGCTCACCGGGGRGCCCCACCTGATCCTCTTCGGGGGGCCCGGGACAGGACACCACCGTTGCTCTATAGAGACCGCGACAGAGACCTTTATCCCGAGACAGAGTGGGTGCCTCCGCCACCCCCTGTGCGGGACAGGAGTAACCGGGCAGCTGCCTATGACCCGCTGGAAAGCCTGGAGCGCCGCCGGGATGGTTGGTCCTTGGAGCGGGACCGAGGGGAGAGGGAGTTGGGCAGTAGTAGTAGGGATCAACCTAGGAAACGGAGACTGGCGGAGGACGGAGGCCGGCACTTGGACCGTTCTCCGGACAGCGAGCGCTCGTCTTCGTCCCGAAAGCGTCACTGTTTGGCCACGACCTCTCCCCCAGACCGCAGCCCTGAGCTTGTCGGAGGGAGGGAGCGCTACAGTAGYGACGCGGAGCGCTCCTCCCGTTTGCTCCTGTTGGAGCGGCCCTCGCCCATCCGRGAGTCGCGCAGGGGAAGCCTAGAGCGAGGCCAGAATGAGAAACGCGACCGCAAGAATTCCGCGGAAAGGGAGCGGAAGCATCGCGCTTCTGCGGCCGCCGCCGCGCAGGAGTGCAAAAGTCCAGCCAAAAAGGATGAACGCGCTACGGAAGGAGGCGGCGGAGGGTCGCGGCTCAAACCGCCGCCGCAGAAACAGCAGCAGGACGGAGCGTCGCAGGCCGGCGGAGCCCCCAAGCTGTGCTTGGCTTGGCAGGGGATGCTTCTGCTGAAGAACAGCAACTTCCCRTCCAACATGCACCTGCTTCAGGGGGACCTCAGCGTCGCCAGCAGCCTCCTCGTGGAGGGAGCAACTGGGGGGAAAGTAGCTCAGCTCAAGATCACGCAGCGTCTTCGTCTGGACCAGCCCAAGCTGGACGAGGTCACTCGTCGCATCAAGGTGGCGGGTCCCAACGGGTATGCCATCCTTTTGGCTGTGCCTGGCACATCAGACAGCCGCTCCTCCTCCGGAGCTAGCGAGGCTGCCACCACCTCCACGCAGAGGCCCCTCAGGAATCTGGTGTCCTACCTAAAGCAAAAGCAGGCTGCTGGGGTGATCAGCCTCCCCGTGGGGGGCAACAAAGACAAGGAGAACAGCGGGGTCCTGCACGCCTTCCCGCCCTGCGACTTCTCCCAGCAGTTCCTGGACTCCACGGCCAAGGCGCTGGCCAAATCAGAGGACGACTATCTGGTCATGATCATTGTCCGTGGGGCATCCTAAGGCCCTCGTGTTTTCTGTACCCAACCCTGCCTCCTCCTCCACACAGCCCCTCCAGCGTGTGCCAGGTGCTATGGGATACAGCCTTAGCCAGCCCTGTCATTATTTTAAATTAGATCTTTGTTTGTAGGTAACTTTCCCTGCCCGTTTTTCTGTTACTACATTTTTCTATAAGGTTAGAAGCCGGAAAGGTTGGTTAGCCATTAGTGTGAATAGGATATTTTGAGAATCCCTTCTCAGTGGGGATAGCAGGGAGGCTAGGCCTGCTTTGATTTACAAAAGAAAAACAAAAACTGGGGGGGGGGGAAAAACCAAGAACAAACTCCCACCTTTTTAATTTTGATTCGTGTCCTTTTTTCATTTCATGTATTTTTTTTAAAGCAAGTTCAATAGCTTGTCCTCTAGAGTTAAAAACCTAAAAGACCAGATTTAAAGCACTCAGTAGTTTAAATGGAAAACCACACACTTAATAGTGGACTGGTGTCAGCTCATTTTGGAGTCACTGAAATTCTGTGAAGGCCTCGGGCCAGCAGCCCTCTGGCCTGACCGATCCCTTCCATCCGGAGCCCGAATGGTTTCCCGTTGAGTTGCACGGCTCAAGGTTGGTGTCTCTCAGGTGGCTAGCGCCTGCTCCCGGGTACACCGCAGAACGTGAATTCCTTTATTGGGTGTTTGAGAACTTCCTCCAGTCCACCAAAATGCATGCACTGAAAGTATGCTTTTTTAACAGGTGTATTTCTCCTATTCCTCTGAGTTCTATTGTATCCCATATATGCACTTTGGGTTTGTAGCAGTGACAATGTTTGGTGAATAGCTGAGGACTTTGTTACAAACCATGAATGTCTTGTGCTTACTCTCGTATGCAAGAAACAAGGAGGTGCTTTAAGAATAACTTTAGTTATATTGTGGTTTTTTGTTTTTACTGCCTTTTTCGAAGAGTTGCAGGTACAGTGGGGTCTGGTTCCACAGTGCAAACTCTAAGCAAGTATGCTTCTCTCCAGAGATGGCTTTTAATTCTGTAATAATTTAATTACATAAAAGTTCTCATTATCATTTTACCTCTTTGTTAATAGCAAGAAACTGCTGTCTGCTAGAGACTTTTCAGGTACAGTACAGTGGGCATTACATGAGGTTTTTTATAGTCATCTGGACTAAAGTGTTTTTAGCGTTTTGGAGAAGCATTAGAAGTACTCCAAAGTGCTGCGATTTGTTTTTTTTTCTTTTTTTAAAGGATTCCATGAGGAAACAGTTTACCTTTTTCCAAGAACTTAGTTCATTTTCTCTTGTGCTTTTTCCCCCTCTCAGTGGGCACTTTTCTCCAGTTGCCTTGGACACCGTGCTGATACAGGCATTTATGAGGGAAAGAGGGATCTAAATCCCTGTTGCTCTGTTTTACAACTGAAAGCGGCTTGCAGCTAGCTTCTGAACTGAGGTGTAAATCTGACTATATCTATTTACACTTTACAGGCCCTAAAATGTAATCTTGCACTTAAAGCTGGAATGTAATCTTGCACTTAGCCACGTTTTCAGAAACTTGGGCGATGTAAAAGCGATGCTGCTTTACTCAGTAGGTCTTCCAGTGTCTTCCTGGGCAATTGTTACAGGGCTGAGAGGCAAGTTAATTTCTGCTTCAGCTTATGTGACAAAAAATTCAAGTTCAAAGCGTAGACTAGGTTGCTAGTAGTACGTGAAGGAGATGTCTTGAATGTATTTTATAGACAGAGCAATCGCTTTTCAAGTGTGACTGTGCTTGCTCTAGATTCGCTGTCTCAGAAACAGGAAATTCAGCAATATTGCTCTCCATAGTCGCTCTTCAGAGGAGTGCCCCCGTTCAAATGGATTTTTTTTCTTCGTGACAAAAATGGGTAGATCTATCCCAACCATCGTGGTGAACTTAAATGTGGCAGAATATCCTCAAAATAGGTTTTAGTGTTACAGCTACTTTTCTTTCTGAAYGGAAACGTACAAGCCTCATCTAATGCTCTTAAATGTTAGAGGGTGAAATCCAGGATTTCTGGATTGCTGTCCTTCAATGTGAATGTAATAGATTTAGATGGCAGAATTCAGCTGTTCGTCTTCCTATTAACAATGAGAGTTTTTGGAAATGACACCAATAACGCAAATAACTGTATGTTGTAGAAGATACGGCGTATTTACCACTTACTGCAAAGAGTGTCTGTTTTAATTGCAGCAGGTGTCTATGTTGTGTGTTAGCATGTTATCAACACTGCTGCTAACTCACTTCAAGTGTTTCTTGCATTTACAGYGAGTTGTCTCATTGCATTTGACGCAGGTTGCTTGCAAGTGCAGAGGTTTAAAGGAAAGCACCCTTTAACTTGAACCGCTGGGAGTTCAAATCTATCCAAAACCATGAAAGAAGCACTAACCTTGTTTGTGTTCAACACTTAAACTTGCAAAGAACAGTGCTTGTTATGCTGATACGCAGTAGACACCTGTTTTTTTTTAAAACCCACAAAACTTGGGGTCGACATAGCTTGTCCAAATTTAAAAGTAAATTTTCTTTGACAGCTGGCTGGGGAGGTGTGGGAACCCCTTTTGGAAAGGGGTTTCCTTTCCATGGGTGCACTTCCACTGTTTCCTTGTAAAATAGCAGTGGTTATATTTGCCACTGGCTTTTATGAGTCAAAATTATGCTGCACCGGCGGGTAACACGGAACAGGCGAGGCTGTATTTGACTCCAGGTTTTCTGGTTCTTTATTTAATGGAGTACCTGCTTCTTTAAATCTGGTTTATTTGTGGTTGCTGCTCTGATTTGTAAGCAAGGATTTTAACACCCTTTGAGGGTACTTAATGTCAAAACATAGTTGACTGGCAATATTTTTTTTGCCGGCACTTAGTCACATGCTGCCATCAGGTCTAGTACAGCTTTGTCGGCTGTGCTTTTCTCTTAGGCTATGAAGCGCTCACCATTGGAGTAACTGTCCACTGAAAGTCGTCTTAGCCAGGGCCGAATGCAAGTAGAAGTCCATATTTAATACCACTTCTGTATAGAGCAAAACAGATGTAGCAGACGTTAGCTCTCTAGTTATATTTGGCATTATGTCGCTCTAGTAAGAGCTTCGGATTTCTTCAAATGTTGTGTGCAGCTGATGTTCCTGTATTTCATTAGTTACAGTTTATTGAATTAGTGTGGAAAAAGGATGTCCTTTTCCTGAATCATTTCATAGTTGTGCTTCATGCTTTGGGGGGAAAGAACCTCAAATGACTCATGCTTCTGTTTAAGATTTTAGGTTTTTTAATTGGAAACTTTATGCAACTTCCTTGGCTGCTAGCCAGCGGCGTTGTTTGCTCTGGTCTAATGTATGGTCCGCTGTTCACTGCCACTGCGGTGTGAACGCTGAGGTTACCTTAAACTACGGAAATTTCGGGCTCCTCGGTTACAAGTGGCGATGCATCTGTGTGAGCATCGTAGAGGGAGAACGGAGTTGTGTGTCAGGCTGACAGGTCGGTCCTACCCTCTCTCTGTTTTTTAAAAGGATGTTTAAGGACTGAAGCTGCTTTGGAGACAACCTGCTCAGCCTCCTGTGGGGGGCAGAGAAGAGTGTGTAGATGTCTTGAATTGGTTTGGGAACCATCTGGCTGATGGTAACTTGAGATGAAAGTACTTAAGTATTGATGGGGAGGATGAGTGAATCAAAATTGTGAAGATGGGCTCGAATAATCTGAGGACCAGGAGAAAGTTGCTTGGAATATCTTAGTTCCTAGCTTTGCTCAGAAAAACAGTGTTGAGAGCAGGACTCCCAGTGAGTCTGCTGTGTGCCTCTTGAGCAGAAACAAGAGCGGAAGAAATCATTGCCGTGTGACTAGAGTTTTTGGGGTTCTTTCCCCCTTGCCTCCTTTTTTTTTTTTTTTTTTTTTTCTTTTTCTGTGGATAACAGCGAAAGGACAGATATTCCAATGAAATATAAACTTAATGATGAAATAATTTTTGTATTAGGCTTAACGCAGACCATATTGTTCTGAGGATGGTTAATTGAATATTCAACTTCATGCAGTTGTGTTTGTGTGAAAATGACGGATGAGAAATATTACTTGAATGGTAACAATTCTAAATTTTATTAGGTGTGTCTGATTTGACCTCTTCTATAATATTGGAGTTGTCTGCTGTTAGTTATGCAGCAAAATGAGAACAAAAGCGAAACTCGTAACACTACGCTTCGTATTTCTGTTGATAAGTTGCCTTCAGGAAGTGTTCTTTGAGGAAAGTCAACTGAATTATTTATAGTTCGGTTGGTTTTTCTCATGGTTAATTATTTTTGATGCGTCCCATTAACTGTTAGGAAAGTTGAATAGTCATCGATACTGTAAGCCTAGTTTAACATTGGTCCAAAAACAACCCCTGCACTACTTGTTATGCATCTATACATAGAAGGTGACTTCATTTCAAGGTTTTGTGCCCGTGGGTGGTATTGGTGCTTTTTGAAGTCCAAGTAGAATATTCAGAAAGGCCTTGTAGTTTTTATGTTCATCTGTATAATGTAGGGAGGGGAAAATCTGTTGTATACATTTGTATTGAAATAACATTTTCTTTCCTCCTGCAAGCAAAGCTGGTGGACTGCAGAAGACAACCGCATGGGATTCCAAGCTCTAATGGACCTTTGGGAAGAGAAGCTGTGGCTTGTGTGGAATTTACATGGGCCTCTTGATGGAAGAAAGCTTATCTGTTTAGTATTTGTGCATTTTACTAAAATGGCAGCTTAAAAAAAAAGTTGTGTATCTGCTATTGTGATGCCAATGCCCGTGTTTTAAGTGGAAAAAAAAATGACCTCTTTGCTTTGTGCTGTGTACACAAGATTGCTGGAAAAGTAAAGGAATACCCTTTTTATGGCTCACACAGCTTAAAAGTAGCTGTCACTCAAACATGCGCTCACAGTTGAGCTGATTTTGTTTCATTCTAAATAAATTGTTTCTTTTGAGGAAAATGGTTTTTCTGCCTGGAAGTGAATTGACGACAAACGTTTGACCCCTTTGTTTGCAGCGGAGGGGTACTTGCTGCTGCGGCTCAATGTTTGCTCTGATAGTTGTGGGTCTTGAGCAAGAAGCAGGGAGACCGGCACTTTCGCGTTGACCAGCCTGTTGTACCAAATCTGAAGAATCTAGCTCGTTGTGTTGCTGTGGCACCCCCTTTGGTCGCAGCGGAGGGGGTCGCTTGCTGCTTTACTCCTCATCTTTACGAGGAAACGGTGCTGATGCTGGCATGCAAGAAGCAGGGAGGCACCCTGCGTCTCAGAACGGTGTCCAAGTCTGGGGCTTCGCTGGTTCGAAGAGCTGGAGTTCCTGAATTTTAAGTTTCTGATTTGTTTTGTTCACCCAACTTGTTTGGCTTTAGTTTTGATTTTTTTTTTTTAATTTTGAAGAAAAAAGTTTGAGATTGCTTTGAATCTTGCACGTAAACCTTTGCACCAAATTGCCAAAAGAAAAAGAGAAATGAGTCCTTAAAAGTGTTTAAATGATGTTAATAAAGCCTTTCCTGACATACGTGAGGCGCTCCTCCATCTCCAGGGGCTTTGCAGCAGTTATGCAGTGATGGGTTTAGTTCTGAATGGATGAAGAGTTCCTGAGAGCTAGTCGGTAATTTAAAAACCTTTGCGTTGGTGTCAGTGCCTTATTCTGACCGGTTTTGAAGCAAATGTTCCACACGCCTCGGATGTGCATGCACCCTGATCGCGTCCCAGGTACGACTGCATGTTTGCTTGCAGTCACCTCACTGTGTAGTACAGATTGTAAGAGGAAAAAATGGAGGCATCCCGAAAAAATTGTGTGCTGTAGTTCCTGCATTATCCTGTATGGGGGCTCCTGAAGGCTGTTCCAGTACAGGAGTACAACTCCATGTTTGCTGCAGGAGACTTCGGGGCACATTGACAACAGCCGAGACCAAGAGGAAGCTAACACTGCTGCATCGTTGGCTTCAGAAACCTCTCGTGTTATGCTTGCCGGTCTGTTAGAATTAACTAGTCGCTGTCTGCCACGCAGATGAAGACACCTTGAAATTGCAAGCTTGCCCTGATTGCCTTGACATGCTTTAACCTCCTGTGGATTAAGAACCTAGTACTGTCCTGCAGCCGTGCAGGCCCATTGCTAGGCAGCAGGTGCTTTTCTGCCAAAGGATGCCATGGTTGTGCTCGGCAAGGTGTCTGTTCCTGGGGCAAACAGCGTGTAAATCCCTGAAACAGGTAAGGCGGTCGAAGAGGTCGGACTGAATTGTGATGTAAACCGAAACGGTTTTGTTGTTCACCTTTTTCGTTTGATTCTTGTGTCTACTAACCTTGACTAACGTGTTCACTTGGTGAAAGCGCCGTTTCCATCCACTCTGGGGATGGGAGTGAAGGAACGGACTCTTCGGTGCGGCGTCTGTGTTTGCTGCTGACGTTCCCGTTGAGGAACGCGAGGTTTCTCTGCCTACCTGCTAAAAGATGCCACGCGAGCAAAGCTCCGGATGTTCGTCTTGGCAAGCTGGAGAGCTGGTTTTCYGAGTTCATGAACTGTTTGAATTAACACCAACTTAACCCGAAACACTATCTGAAATATTGTTAATATGTGAATATGGAAGCCAAGATGATGATTAGGCAAAGCTACTTTGTGTATGTTCATGGGGTGTTGGCATAAATTAAGCTGTTACAAATGGGAACATTTTTAGATGTTGCTGGTAATAAGAGGAGGGAAATGGAGAGGGGAAACTCTTGAGACGGACTGTTCTTCCAGAAGTTGGTGTTTAYTGTAGTTAAAGTTTGTATTTTTGCAATGTCCTATTTCATGTRCTGTTGAGATGTGACCTCTGGATGTGGTGTTACTTGACRTGTTGTACAAAAGGTTTGGGGCTTGTAGTAATAATGGGAGGCATGTTTGAACCTCTTCTCCTTTAACTCATGGGGCGTTTCKTGCCAACAGGAGAGGAGTGATCTGTTAGTATAACCCAAATAAGAGGTGTTTTCAAAAAGCTGGTTAGCTRCTTGGGTGGGTGTTTCAGGGGTTGGGCACTCTCCCACCTTTTGGGTATGCTTCAACTTGTGTTATGGCAAATGGGCTGCTGGTGGCTGTTCCAGAAAAGGTCCTTGTCTCTGACTCAGAATTCACTGTGTGTTTAACCAGATTTGTTTCCAGTCTCCTAAATGTTATGTATTCGGGTGGCTCGTAGTAATTTTGGGATGTGGTTGGTGTAGGATGGTTCTGCTATGGTTGCTCTGTAATGGCGAGTCTTTTTTTAATGTACGTCGTGTGCTCCTCTGCCTTCTGGATTGGTTAGAAGGAYGCTTTACCTGCCAGTTATATCTATGTTTTTGTTAAAGCTAGTCTCTTTTAAGGGTTAACAGTGCTCTGTACTCTATATGCATCATATTAACTTGGTTAATGAGACTTCAGGCAAGCAATCTGGGGAAAATGGATTTATAAAGAGAACCGTTTAATTAACTGCACTGCAGTGTAAAGTGATGCAAGTGGATTAGATGGGAAACTGGTTATTTGAATTCACACATTTTCTAGAATTGTGCTTTTTACCAGCTACAGCTGAATTATAACTAAGTTTAATACGTCAGATGGCCCAGATTCTGCTCATAGCTAATAGCAAGATTATGTTTACTTTACTATAAAATGGCAAATGCTTTTTGAGGATATGTCCTTACGGTGTGTCCTGGTGTGAGTCGATTAGGCGAGTCATCTGCAAAAGGGTTAGGGAAAGAAGTGGAAAATATCTTTGGCTAATCTCTCTGTAATTTCTGTTTTGTCCCCTTCTGTTGTCTGCTAGCCATATGCCTGAGYTGAGTTATAGTTTGCCTGAGAACTGGGCAAGGAAAGCTCTTCGGACTCAGTGAGCTGTTGAGGGACTTGGTTGTTCGTACCGTGTGATGGGTCACTCGGAGCCGATGAATTGAGGTGTGGGCTCTGTGTAGGAGCCTGTTGGTGTTGGTCCCATTCGTGTGTGCTCTGATGAAGTTGAGGTGTCTTTAGTAGGAAGAAGGTGCAAGTASGTGGTGGCATATGTTTCTTCTGTTTTGACAAACCTCTGTGTCTTACCCCAGTGATGTATCAATTAACTGTGGCTGAAGAAGCGCGGTATGGGTGCTGACATGAGGGTGTTGCCATGGGTTAATGGGTTGCTGTGTCTCAGCTGAGCTCTGCTTGTTTTCCCTGTGCTTTTGGTTTTAAGCTCGGGCGCATTGTCCTGGGATTAGGATGGGGTGTGTGTGCCTGCGGTCAGCTTCCACGGATGAGCTGATGAGCCGTAAGTTAATTGCGGGTGACGGATATCTCATCCACTCATTTCCCTGCCTTGACCTTCATACCTAGGTCTGCAATCTGATCTTAAGATCAGTCTGTAGATTTTTAACTCTGTTTTAGCTATCTTCAGTATTTCCTGTACTCGGATGCAATGATAGGTCAGGCCTACTTTTAGCAGCGTGTACTAATTAATCTAGGGAGAGTCCTGTGTGGTATCTTGAATTGGCCGTTCTCCCTGTAGTCTCTGCAATTTGTCATGAGTGAGCGTTTACGTAYGTGGGTCTGTATCTCCTTTCACACGAAAGTGCCGCACGTCAAGCCTATCGGATTAGGGATTGAGCATGCCTCAGGACCCCGGTTAGGGTGCAGAAGGATTTCTGGTTATTGAAACCCGTGTCGTTGAACGGGCTGTTCACCAAGTTTCGTGAAGGTTATGGCTGAGATCTGGCTTCTAGGAGAGGAGAATTGCCCTGCGGATGGTGCTGCTGCTTGTAGTCCGCGGGCCGAGGGATYGCTCTTGGTCTTTGACTTCAGCGTGAGCAGAGCCAGGCGGTTCGGTTCAGTGAACCCAGCGCCTTCGTCGGCCTCGGCAGGGCTTCGGTGGGAGATGAGCTCTTGAACCGTGGCGACCGCCGTAGCCGAGGCGCGCGAGGAGGGCACGGCGAGGAAGGGCACGCCGTTGTCTCCTGCGCTGCTCCTCTCGCGTGGATGCACAGAAGACTGCCTTTCTCTCCTCTGCCACCCCAACTTCCTTTCTGTTGCGCTAAGATGTATTTCAGAAGAAATTGGAAGAGCCTGGCTGTCAGATAGCTTTTAACAAATGCCTCGGCCCTTCCTTGTCCCAAAGCGAATCGGGGCAGAAGAGGCAGCTGCTCGGGGAGGGCTGGTTGCCGCATCCCCTAGCAGCGGGCTGAGATGTTCGCGGTGCTTGCTGGGCTCTGGGGAACCTGCCTGGAGATGCTGCATCCGTGAGACTTGCCCTCCCCTTGGCTCTTTTGTCCATAGGTCCCTTTCACTGCTCGGCTAAAGGCTCGAGGGATTAGCGAGGATTTATTGGAGCTGCATTAGTCACTTGAGTGCCATAAAGATGCCCTTTGGCTCTTCCGAGCCRGAGCGCGGTCCTTGCCCTGTCTCACCACGTGGGTCGTACCTGGTGGGGAAGGTTTGTAAGAGTTCGGTGGTGGCTTAGGAGGCAAAGTCTCTAAATCGCTTTGGAAATGGAGACTTTGACCYGTGATTTAGATCTCTTCGGAAAACCATCCGCGGGCTTGAACAAGAGTTGTTGATCTTTGTGGTCACCGCAGGCTCGGGACCTTTTAAGTGAGGCTCAGGCTCTGTCAATCTGTGTCTTAAAGCTAAAACTTCTGGGAGGATTTTCARATGTCTCTGTCTTAATTATTCCCGTTAGGTTAGATGATAAATCCCTATCAATGTCAGTGAAAATAGTTACGCCACCTTTGAATGCTTTTAAAAAAAAAATCTCACGTTTTGTGGAGGCTTTTGTCTGTCTAGGAGTAAATCTTCTTCATTCAGGCTTTGCTGAATTTCCGTGTAGTAACTTTCTGTAGCCCGTGGCCAAATGATCGGCGAGACTCAGCTCTCGGACGTGTTCCAGGCAGGGAGGGAAACAAACACCAAAAAAAAAAAAAAAAGAGAGAAGAAAAAAGCCAAGCGCTGTTGTTATCAGTGTGTGTAAGGACAAGTAAACAGTCAAAACCGCACGCGGTATCTGCCAGACGGGTGAAGGAAGAACAGCCGCGCTTCCTGTGCTGGAAGGCCGTGTTGTCATATCCTTATCGAGCTGCTTTACGTTGCTTTTCGCTTCGTTCTTCTGAGCGAGGGTGAAAGCAGGAACCTCCGAAGCGTGGTTAGATGAAGCACCTAATTTGGGGTGTGTTGTGCATCGCCATCAAAAAAAAAAAAAAATAGACTGGTGTCCGTGTAGCTGTTAGAAAGTGTCATTATTCTCCTTTAAACTATCCTCAGAATTAAGTAGACTTTTCTTCTCCRATAGCTGATGAGTGTCCTGCAAAGTTTCGAAGCGGTGGAGGAGCGTTGCACCCAGCATTGCTGGAAGCGATCGGTTTTRGTGTGTTTTGGTACATAATGAAACGAAGGCAGCGAGGAACGGACAGCTCGAGATCACCGGCGGCTGGTTTTGCATAGTGAGGAACGGCTAAAGTCGTGTTTTAAAATCCCTGCCCCGMCTTTGGCTGCCCCAGAGCAGGTTTCCACGGATAAAGAAGCAGGAAGGGAAACCCGCAGCTGACACCGGAGCCCTAAAAAGCCCATGACGGCTGAGCTTTTACATCAGATAATTCCGGTATGAGCTAAGGATTTATGAAGTGGCCTCTTCAGCGTGGTCTCCGATTGCGCTGACTTCCATAGCTTTTATAGAAAGAGCCAAAAAAGTCTCAACAGCTCGTTATCCCGGCCGATGCAAAATCGGTCGGAGCCAGATTAAGGTCTGACAGGTGCCCGCAGCCTAAATCAGYCCCCTCGAAATACCTTTCGCAGGCCCTCGGTGGCGATTTGGGACGCGGGACGGAGCAGGGATGAGCCATCTCGCGTCGAGGCCGTTTYGACCGGGAACGAGACAGCAGCGAAGTGCGAGTTACCTTGCATCACTTCTCTCTCCTCCTTGGCCGGAGACCTATAGCTCCTAGAGCTCCTAGGCTGTCTTGCACAACTAGGGCACTCTTTCCTTTTTTTTCCCTGTGCTGGAATAAATCACTAAATTATGACAAAAAAAGTATTACTATTATTTTTTTCCTCCTATAACTTACATGAAGGATARCAGCCTTGCAGCCGGGGTGATTGGACTTTAATTATACGTTCCTCGGTAGCCTAAAACACACCACCGGTAGCTAATTAATTCTTAGCTATGGCATCATTTCCTAGAATTTCTCACTGGACAAAACCGAGTTCATGTTTTGTTCTCCTCTTCCTCATCTCGTGCTAAATTTAAGCAGGAATCAGGCGGCGAGTTCCCTTTCTATTGTTACTACGAAAACTTTTTATCTAAATAAAGTCGAGGTTTATTCAGAGGCACTCGAGGGGGTTAGGCTGGCTTTCGTGGGAATACAATGACGGTTGGATGCTGTTTCATTAGGCTTCTTGCGCAAAAAAATAATAAAAAAAACCCTTTCGTTGCTCAGATATATCGCCAGCGAGCTTTGCATGTAGCTGTGTCTCTCGGAGAGATCTTTATCATCTGGTCTCGGTACCATCTCCCTGGCGCTAATTTTAGAAAGTGGTTTTTTTTTTCCTTTTTCCTTTTCCCTCCAATCAAGGACCCTTTGGTAACACGCTTCCAAATCTTCTTTTTCATCGTTACAAAAACTCGGTGCCGCTTCCTTAGCAGCTTATCCAGGAGACCTTGCGGGTGCAAGCGATGAGCTCGGGGCGGTGGGATCTTGCCCTGAATGACTCCAGATAGAGAGCCAAGTTGGTCGCTGGTTTTACGAGGGCTTTTTATTATTTATTTCTTTGTTATCAATTAGGTTGGTTGTTTTTTTTCTCAGAAAGCTCTCTGGTGGCTTGTTAGCGGTTTCTTTCCAATGCAAAGCGAGTACCGAGAGGATGCCCGAGCGCTCACGTGCAGCTCGGGAAGCACGAGGGAGTCCCAGCCTCTGCCGCTCAGCCTCCACCCTTGTCTTCCTCGGGGACAGCAGGGAGGTCTGAGAGGGCACCGGGCGTTAAGCAAAGCTATTTCGGTGCTGAAGATCGTATTAAGCCATCGCTGCTCGCTTTCTCTGCCRCCCCCGTTCCGCATGGGAGCGGGCACGAAGGGGATTTGCTGGTCAGGCTGGGAGATTACAGCTAGATTTCTTGTAAACTTGCTCGCGTCCCGGCAAACCCCGCTTTAGCGTTTATCCAAACGGCACGCGGTGCTGTTTACTGTGCAGAAACGGCCTTCTGAAGTTTTCTGCCAGAYGGCTTCAGCGGGGTGGAAAGCCTTCCTCCAGGCAGATGTCCTCATCATCGTTTGCCATTTGCTTCTCTAATGCACGTGTTGTGTTTTGCAAATAAATAAATGGTTGAGCTTTCGGAGCTGCAAGGAAAACTAAAGCGTCCGTTCTGTGCTTGCCTTCCCAGCCGAAGGAGGGAGACGAGAGAAACGCGTCTGACTGCCGGAGACTGTCCTGAGACCGCGGGGTCGTAAGGAGAAGAAGGCTTGAAGCGTCTCCTCCTCCCTCCGCYGCACTTTGATGGTAGGATCGCGTGCAGGGCAGCTGGGAGGACCTGTGGGGTTTGGTTTCCTCGAGCTCCTTGGACMGATAAGAGGAGGCCTTGGGAAGTACCGTGCAGTCGGGGCTCGAGGAACATACTCCTCTGCAGAGTATTTGCTCAGGCAAAMGCTGCAGCCAGCTGGCAGTGCCCGTCTGCGGGGTAAGATGCCGTGGGAAACGGGAACTGCTGAGCTGGTTGCTCTTTTGCAGAGGGAGACGGAGGGTGCAAGCACTTCGGAGAAGCATTTTTTCTAAACGAAGGCAGGAAAGCAGTGGCAGGTGTTGCTCCGGTGAAGAGCACAAGCGAGGAGAACAGGGGAGCGCTCTCCTCCTCTAAAAACCCTGAGGTTTTGAAGGAGCCCATTTGTTGGAGCAGATGGGTAGAAGGTCTGTCGTGCCACATCCCTTTGGGAGTTGCTTCCTGGTGGCAAGCAAGCTGAAAATGTAGCAGTGCTTGTGCTGAAATTAGGGCAGTGCTGGATGAGAAGGGGCTTATTTAGGGGCAGAGGAAGGAAGAGATTAGAGCTTGAAGACAGGTGCTATAAATCAGGCAGCGCGAGATCAGCGGGGCGCTGCGAGGATGTGGTGCGTTAGCCCTTCTCCATCYGGGGCTTGGTTTGGTCGCTGGACCGTTAGACAGCTAAAAGCACTGCTGAGCTCAAATGTGTGTTAGAGAGGTGCAGAATTTGGGGCTTTTTGAAGCTTCCAGTTTGGAAAACCTGAAGACAAGCCCGAGGTATTAAAGCCTGAATAGTTCCTATTATGGCAGCAAAAGCATGCTGCTGCTGCTGGTCTTTAATTTGTTCAGTAGGAGCGTGATGAACTGAACTATTTCAGCAGGCAAAAACTTAAATTTGCAAATGAAAGCTTCATCCCTGCTACAGAAGATCTTAGCTGAACGCTTAGAGCAGGATTGGCTTGAGACAAATTACACAGTACCTGCACCTCTCCCAGTGTCTTAAATGCCTYGCAAATAGTCTTTTTATCCTTAAACCCCAGTCGCTTGGAAAATGAGCCACTAGAGATGTTCTTGTGGATGCAAGTATTAAATGATACAACTGAAACRCAATACGGGATTTGATGCAATGGTTAGGAAGTGAAAGGACTATTTCTGAAGCGTTCGCTGCCTGTGGATTTCTGCAGGAGCTGGAGGAAGCTGTGAATAGGCAGAGCTCTGAAAAATTAGGCACTTTGTAGCATTTATGTTCCCCATCTACCGCAAATTCAAGGCTAAATATTTTCCTAGTTCAAGCATGCACAGTTCTGCTGGAATCATTTAGTTGCAGGGCTGCTGAATTTGGCCCATTATCTCGGAATGAATTTTCTTGCCTGCAGCAGTCTTAGCTCCTCAATACCGTTGTAATGTTCTGCAAGTTTTTATTGAATGTACACCACTTTAATTTTGTGCTTGAAATAACCCATTGGATGGTTTAAATGAATGCTTCTATAGGGGAAACAATTCTCTTTGTGTTTAAAAAAAAAAAAATGCTGGTGGCTGAAATGGTTTAATGCAATGTTTAAAAAAAAACCCTACAATATGCCAGATTTATGTAATAAATTCAAATAGCTGGTGATAATGTGAAAGTTGAAGCCTCTATCCTGGGCAGAAAACCAAAGCAGCTGTATTACATCTTGCCCATCCAAAATAAACGTAAAGGAGGTGGCTGAATGCAGGCGTAGCRCTTGCTGCCGGGCTGTGGAAGCTGCCTTCACGTGCTCCTCATCTCCCGGAGAGTTATCTGAGGGATGAGGAGAAGGGGGGACGAGTCTCTGCTGAAGCACGAGCCTCTAACCTGCAGTTTTGCAAGACTTTCAGAGCTAGAGGCAGCGCGGCCTGGTACGGGGCACTCCTACAAGGTATTTTGGCTCCAGTTTTTCAGGGCTCAGCAGCCTGCCTTGTTTGCCATCCCGGATGCTCTTCTGTATSTGTTGCCTTTGCTGCCCTTTGTTTTGATTAGATAGTACAGTCTTTGGAGCAGGGAACTACTTGATGTGCTCAATGTAATACAAATAGTCCTATTTCTTTTTATTATTATTACTTGTCTGCCATATTGAAGTACTGGCATTAATTAGAATTGCTTTTGGTTCCAGGTCGCCTGTGCTGTGACAGATAACGCCGTGCCCGGGGTGGTCAGGAGAGCGAGCAGTCCTCGTGCAGAGTCCTCGCCAAAGCAGGTTTTTGTGGAACTACTGTTTTTTGTGTCCTTTGTGAAGTTTAAACATTCTCCCTTTTTGTACTCTCTTTGCATCCCTCCCCAGTGRTAATGAAGTCAGAGCTGAATGTAATAAGCCCAAATCTCTTGCTGTGTTTCAGCACTTCTGAGGACCTTGGCTACCTCATCCCAAAAGGTCCGTCAGCCTTACTCGCTCTCGCCGGCTACGATAGCCGGAGGGACGGCTGTGACTTGCTGACAGGGAGCTGTAACGTAGAGCAGAACCAACACGGGGATTAAATCTGAGCTACAGAAAGACAAGGGACAGGAGCAAAGAAGTTGGCCAAAGTGAAGCCCATGCCCTTCTAGGTCATGGGCGTTATTCATTCAAGCTGGATAAAGCTTTGTGCTATGTATTTCTCAGGTCRCTTTAAACACACATGCAGTAGAAACGTGTAGGTGTACTAACTTTTAATGTGACATCWACAAACTTTAATTTTTGCCACTGTTTTTATTTCCCGGTGCAGAAGGTCTAGTGATCGCTTTCTGATCGTGGATGCGAGTCAGAAGTAACCCTTTAAAACTTCCCTTGCGGCAGGATCTCTTCAGCCAAGCGTGGTAACTTTGAGGTTGTCTTTTTTTAGCTTCCATTTCTGGGCCAAAGGCTCGAAGAAGAAGGAAATAGGTGAGATGAGAGCGCAGGCTCCAGCAAAGAGGAAAGAACAGACATATGTCTGAGTGTAGTCATACAGCCACCCTGGAGGAGAAAAGATTGTTACTAAAGCTGTTGGACTTTCTCGCAGAAAATCAGTTGGGGAGGTGGGTGGGAAGGGAAGGATGTGTGTTCTCATTAAAGAATTCCTCAGATGTTTTCTTTAGGTCCCCTTAACTCTTCATGAATCTGTCACTGGGGAGTGTTTCCAGCTGATGCATGAAAAGTTAAGACTATTGCCATTGGTGTAATAGGCAAACTCATAGGATGCTCTTCCTTGGGCAGAGGAAGAGTAGGAGCTGATGTCTCCTGGTCCTTGTAGTGGRCATATTTAATTGCATTTAATCCTTGACTTATCTTTTTCCTGGTTTAAATGAGTGGGTCAGGAGTAGCTGCAGCGAGTGTGAGACCCCGTGGGACTAATGAGATTACTTGCACATGTTCATATCKGCAACATCTGGACTACAATCTCCAGATCCTCCAGGCCTGCCTGCTTGTGAGCAGGCCTGATTTAGTGCAGCCTGTGATATGAGAGATCCCAGACCTGGCGCTTGGAATGAACTTGCTTAAAAGTAACCTTGCAAACACTGAATTAAAAGGAGAACCTGAACTCCATAAAGACTCAGGAGTCTGCGTGGGGGCAGGTCACCTTTTAAAATGACCTAATATCGAAGTGTTTTGTCTAGTTACAGCATGTAATCTAGTATCTTGACAATTATAAATGGAGATATTTGCTCACTTTGAAAATAAGATATACAAAGTGATGAGAGCTGCTGCTGCTGCATGTAATAAAAAACATAATACGCTTTCAAATCTAGCATAAACAAATTGAAATTCAGCCAGTGAAGCCCCTGGGGTTGCCGCGATTTGCACTAGCAGCAGATCCGGCCCTGGTTTGGCAGTCTTAAAACCAGCCCCAGTTAGGAAAGGAAACAACAGTACAGCCCCCAGAGATCCTGTTTTTAGCCGCGCGGGAGCATTGTTCCCGCCGTCATCTGCGAGGGCTGAGGCTCCAAGTGGGAAGGGAAGCAGTGTGCCGCTAAGGATTTGGGTTATGTGACAAACGAGACGTCCTGACATTTTCCCTTGCTGTAGATCTTGCAAAATCTTTCTGGGGGCATGTGTGCAGGGGAAAGGCTGGGCGCTCCCTCGCTGCTTTGCTCTGCCCTTTGCTTCCCTGCAGTGCTGCTCACCCGTTTCGGTTCCTCGTATCGCTTGGCTTTCTCAGGGGAAGTTTCATCTCTGCTCTTTTCTCAGGGATATCGTTTGAGCTCCTTGCGCCCTTCAGCCAGAGGCGCAGAGCCAAAAAGCCACGTTGCTGCCGAAGATGGAGCTTCCTGCTGGAAGGGGGATCCCGTGCCGGGGCTCCCGAGACCGTGGAGTCAGCGATGTGGGTGTTTCTGGCTTGGGATCCTTCTCTTTTGCTTAGTGATTCATTCTCAAAGGTGGGATTGTGTTGCCCARAAGCCTGGACTGCAGGAGTGATGCTAACAGAGTCATTCGTAACATGTAGATGTCCAGGACAGAGCCAGTTCTGGAGCTCTGATTTTTTTTTTTTTTCTTTAGATCTCCTTCAGGATATTTTTAAATGTGGGATTTTTTTTTCCTGTAAGCTGTACTTAGTGCTGAAAAACCAGCATTGCCTCCTCGCTGGCAGCATACCAGTAGATGGCAATTGCCTTTCCATCGCGTGACGCTGCAGCCTCTTARAGCACATGCAGCGTCCGTGTCCCCTCTCCCCTGGCCACAAAGGGAAGAAGRAGGAAAAAAAACACTGGAAAAATCTTCCTGCTGCAGAAAGCTTAATTCGAAGCTARTGGTCAGCACATTTCAGCAAAGCAGCAGTTCTGTAAGCAATGCGAGGAAATCCTTGGCGCAGAAGTGGTCCAATCTAAGCAATCGCTGCACTTGGGCTGTGGTCAGGGTGTTTAAATTGCACTGGCACGCTGTAACCAGGGGAGGAGCAAGGCACCTCTGAATTTTGGGGAGATTTTGTTTGTTTGGTTGGTTGGTTTTTTTCCCCACTACAAGTCCTGAGTAGGGACTATCTAGTGTGGGGAGAGAGGTGGAATTTAGGCCAGGGCTTTTAAACTCATCTTAATACAGCTTTTGAGTGATTCCTTGCTCTGCCCCTTCACCACCCAGATTCATTAGGGCTGGACTTGCGTATGCTGGTTGCTGGAAGCTCTTTTGTAATCTTGGATTATGTGGGGGGTTTTCCTTTGCCATTTGTGTTGCTTCTGGAAGTAAAATATACTCTGTTTCGTTAGCTTGCCTGTGACTTGCTCAAATGACGTTTGTTCTGTCTCGTTCCATTTTGGGTTCGTTTTCCAGAATGGCAGAAGCATCCAGCAAATGTTGGCAGACGAGCAGTTAGGAGCGAGCCATCAAACTTTTCACCTCTGGGCTTTCAATCAGGGTGGCTGCCTCCAGCTTAAGGGCTTTCAGTTAAGCAGATTTGTAGGTAAGTCACCTTTTCCGTGTATTTTTGATTAGACTTTGTTCTAGTATGCAAAATAAGCACTTTTAACCTTTCTGGCTGGCATTACATCTTGGGCTCCATAGCATAAAAATACTTGAGTGTTATAAAATTCTAGGAATTGTRCTTCTAAATTCAAGGCTTTGGGTAAGTCCTGGAGAGGCCAGCAGCAGTCAGAGGCACTTAACCTCAAGATCTTACACRGCGGTTAAATCCCATTTTGTATTCTGCAGGGATCAGATGCTTTTGCAGACTTGGAGAGTTAATAGGTAGCTTCTAGTCACATTCTGTTTTCACACATAATACAGCTGGATTTGAGGAGAAAATTGCAGAATKTATTTTGCATCACAGACCTAGATTGTGAACCTTGAATTGTTTCCCCTCTCTTTTCTGGGAGCAAATCAGTATGTTATCAGTGAGGGAGGCCAGAAGAATGAGTTTGCTTCTTGGCTTTATTTCGTTGTTATTTAGCCCATCTGCATTAAGACGACTGGCTTCTGTCTAAAGTTTTTAGCAGGAAACCCGCTTACTTTACAAAAGCTAGAAGCGTTCAAACAGCATATGGGTTAGCATCTTCAGCAAACAGAAGCTTTTCTAATTAGTGAAAATATGAAAATATGTTGGAAACAGATGAAAGTAATAGCTATGTTAGCACGTGTAACGCACAGATAAAGGATAGCTAAATTATTTAGCTCTTTTCGTACTGTAGATTATTCTGTGGGCGAATTTACTGAGACGGTTGTACAGGTATTGCTTTCTGGTGGACATGCATCTTGCATCAGCAGAAGAGATCTTAGCCGATATGGGCTATATATCTCTGTGACAGTGTAAAGCACACGGTCARTTAAATGCTTCTGTTGCTCTAAATAGCATCCCTATACAGAGTTTTGCCAACTGAGAAATATTGATTAGGGATATCAGTTTTTCACATGCCCACAGTATAGCAGCGTTGCTAAAAATTTATGGCACAGAGCTGGTATTTGCGGAGTACTTGGCAGCTTTGAACAAAGTGCCTGTCCAGGCAGGGGACAGCCGATCCACGTAGAGTCAGGAAGCAATAAATGGAGAACGGGTTGCCAGTTTTGTTTGGGATATATTCACTAGGTGAGCGACGGGCCATCATTTACACCGGTATTTGACCTTGCAGCTTTTTCTGTTTGCTTTTAACATGTGAATCTAGGCAAAGCTGAAGATGCTGATGCCGTTTCCAGATACGAGGTAGGGCTGAAGGGTCAGTGAAAGGATAAGGGTGTATGGAGCAGAAGGCAAGTCCCTCACTCATAAGCAGTGTCCGGAGACTTGCTTATAAGCACTCGAAATGTGCCACATACTTAAAACGGAGTTGGTTTTCTGGCAGAGGAAAAAAAGGCTTTTCATACTCCTTATCTTTGGGCCCAGGAGCTCTCGTGGCTGAGTGGAGTAATCTTCTTCAAAACAAGAGATTACTGGGAGTTCTCCTCATTGGGCTTCAGTGCCTTGCTTGGTGGGGAGTACTGCTGGGACCRTCCTTGCTTTACCTTCCTCTCCTTTTCTCCCCTCCCCTAGTTTGCCTTCCCTCCAGTCCCTCTGTATCAAGTTCAGTGCTAATAATGCCCTGTTGTTGGTAAAATCCACGGTAGCGCGTTCATTGCTCTTCTGCCGTGGTCAAGATTAAAATGTGGGGTTTCTACCTCCTTGTTGGTTCATATCCGTGCAATTGCCACGCTGCTAGTGGAGCTTTCCAAGTTCATAAGTGAAAGTATTTCCTGTGTATGGAGATAACTTTCTCCAATATGTTTTTTTCCTTAGATTTGAAAAGCCTTCCTTGGATGCATGCGGGTAAGAGAGTGAACCAGAAATACATTTTCTCACTGGCTGGAGAGATGGTGTTTGTGGTGGGTACATGTTATACATAATGCAAGAGTTACCTGTGAGAGGAGGCCCGCCGATGGCTGCTATCCCAGCAAAGAAGGCAGAAAATCCCAAGTAGCTGTGGAGTTTTTGTACACCAACTAGATCTACCTGTTTTTATAAAAACCAAATTGATAATTATTGGTATAATGTATGTGAATGCTCAAGCACAGAAGACTTTTCTGGGGAGTTGCCTCTTCAGCAGCCGTACAGTGTTTTAAAGGACTTTGCCCCTATGGATCTGGCTCAGCCTTGCATCCGTTTGCCTCCTTAAGGTCAGTACTGAAATTACTAGGATTTCTGTCTTTCAGCTGTCTGGGCATCTWGAAACTGGTAAAGGCTTCAAAGTCTTTGAGGAAGGTATTTTAAACTCCAGTTGTAAGGAAGATGCCTTCCTATCCGAATCCTGCCCGTGCAGTCTGCCTGACCTCGTTTGTATGCGTGACAGATAATTTTGTGATCTGGCCTGATAGTCACGACCCTCTGTCTGAGCACTGGTGCTTGAGGTAGCAAATRAATGGAGTTAGTGGGTCCATTCTGGTTCCTGTGTGGCTGAGCATGATCCATGAGCTGCAGCAAGCTCGTGTAGAAAGGAGGATTTGGGAGGCGATTAGCCGAGTCAGGTCGCTAGAAGTCTGCAATAAACTCGCGGTATTTCTGTTGTCTGGCCTGGAAATACCAGTAGGTGGGTTGAGGGGGAGCTCTGGGGCTCTGCGGTGGCTTGAACTGGCAGAGCCCTCTCGGGCAAGTCTGCAACGGCCAGCTTTGTGAAAGGGGCTTGGGGTATTGTGGAGTATTGCTGGATACACGGGGTATTAACCTTTTAATGAAATTTCCTACTCACCAGCACAGGGAGCACCAGAGCCAGGAATCCACCGCAGAAAATGGCGAAGGCTACCACGTAGGCCATGAGTAGCGGGAACGTCGTGGCCAGGGGACAGAGCAGGTTCGTGATGCCGCACAGCACAAGGTAAGTCACRTGGTAGTGGTACTTCTTGGTCCAGTTCTGGTCGGCAATCCAGCCGGAGAGCAGCTGGCTGACCATCTCCGTGATGCCTGGTGGGAAAGCAGAGTTCACTGGAACGTCAGAAGAAGACTACTTTTTTTTTGTTGCTGCTCTGTGATACACTACGTTGTTCTGAAATGCATCCCRATTCTGCCTGCTGTGTGCATTAAGGATGTGACCACAAAGGACTGAAAAGCTGAGAAGTTACAGGAAGGCATTTTTGGCCTGTTATAAAATTCATGCCTTTTTTTTCCCCCTCTCTCCTTGCCTTGGTGCCTGCTATTGCCAAATGCCTGTGGGTGCATGAAAGTGGTCTGTAAAAATTCAATTAAGGGCYGTGCAGTCAGCATAAACTTCTGAAAGGCCCTTCAGTAAAAATAGGAAAGATCAGTTTGTCACTCTTTATCTTTTTTAAGATAAATGAAAAGCAGAATATTAAGAAGAATTATGCTTACAGCTATTTTAATTTTTATGAAGAAGCCAAAAAGGACAGAAGCCCAATGTTTTTTAAAGGATAGACAAACTTTTTTTTAACACTTTTGGATATGTATTAATAGACTAAATATCAGAGGAGTGTTAACTGTCAGCTAATATCTTGCTGACCGCTGTCCCTCCTACTCTTAATTCAAAATGTCACCTGCRGATGAATTGCTGTGCTTTCCATCTAGATTCCTTGACAGCATACCTCATTTCTAAATATTATACAGCCGTGTGGAAGTAAAATTTATTTTTGTACAATAAAATATTTTGCAATGACTGAGGCTGGAGCCACTTTCTTAACGCCGTGTGCCTTTGCAATACCACCTTATAATCAGGCATGCSTTTTCCCCCCTGCTTTGAGGGGAATATGCCAAATTCAGATGCCTGGATCCAAGTGATGCCTCTTGGCGCTGCGTTTCTCTCTCTGCTTACGTTCCATGGGTCAAACCATAGGTCTTTGGGTGCTGAGCGACTTGGGGAGTTTGTGGGCTTAAGCAAACCCGGGACAGCTGTGGGAAGGCCTAGGGGGACAGATAGCACCTAGGTAATTTGAGGCTTGCGTGCGYGCTGCCGAAAGGGTGGGTTATCAGCTAGCTGAGGTTGAGAGAACCACCCACCATGTGAGAGAGACTTTGTGCCTGTACAGAAGGCAACGCTATATATACGGAAGGTGGGTAAGGGCTGTGAGCTAGCTCTTCGCCGAAGATTTATTCTAGGACGTATTTAGGACTATTTCTTGGCAAAGATTGCATGATGCTTCTTTCCTCTCGTGGTACTGCTGCAGTTATAAACCTGTTTAAAAGACTTTCTTGCCTACCAGCCACTGAAACGAGGTAAGAGGCGTCCATGCTGCTTATGCCCAGCGTCCGGGCTCTGGCGACCAGGTGGAAGGTAGGAACAAAGTAGGCCAACTGGCTGAACAAAAAAGACCACGTGAAAATGTAGAAGACGGGATCCTTCAGCGGGGAGAAGTCGAGGCAAGGCTGTGYGTTTTCTTTTCTAGCTTGTGGCAGATATTTGTAGCTCCGCTGGGCATCGGTGGCTGTTTCTGGCGAGCGGCTGTCYGCCGGGGGTTTTTCAAGCCCTCCGGCGACCGAGGAGCCTCCGCTCCGGGGCGTCGGGAGTCCCTCGGTGGTGGGGAYGTCCTGTGTATTTTGAAGCTGTGTTTCCCTGCTAGTGGTTTCATCCAAGCGTCCGACGTGGGTCTCCGAATCCTTCCTTGGCTCTTCGTTTTTAGCAGGCGAGGGCTGAGGCAGCTGGGAGCTCACGGGCCGCAGCAACATACTGGACGGCACTAGGTTTAGCATGATGCCTCCGAATATCAGGAGCGTACCTGAGCGAAGACAGAGGGTAATTTTGGAGCGTGCTAAGAGAGGCGAGGTAGGAAGTGATCTCTCTAGAACGGGATGTAGTTCATACCAAACACGGAGAAAGCTCTGCAAGCAAGGAGGTAGAAGTGGTCTTGCAGGAGCCCTTATTTCCACTTTTCTAGCTGGAAGTCCCTTTCTGATATATATATATATATATACATATATATACACACACAAAAATAGAGCTATTTCTGGGGTGTGAGAGTTTCTGTTCCGTTTTCACTCATTAGGAGTCCACACTGCGCAACAGGCTTTCATGATGCCTGAAACAGTGTAGTAAATGGGAGAAAGTCGGGATTTTTAGTTTCTGTTTTGGTTTCTGAGGTTTTTGTTTTGACGCCGATTTAACCTTAATGACTGGTTAAGTGTTTAATCATTAACAAAGGTTATGTCCCCAAACTGTCCCAAAGAGGCAGAGTTGTTCCTTGATGCATCTAATCTTAACTTAAGAAAAGAGCTTCTTATCCTGTCCGTGCAATAGCTAGCCTGTCTGTCCTCCTGTAAATCCTTTCTTGAGTGCCCTCTTAATGCTGGCRAAGCTCGGGGATGGTGGGGAGAGGGAGACTGCTCACCTTGCCACCCGTAAAAATCAATGAGCAGCTGAGTGAAGGGCGCTAGGAGAAACGTCAGCCCCATTCCCGAGCGGGCGATCGCGCTGGAGAAAGCCAGTCGCTTCCTACAGCGTTTGGCCATCATCACAGCAGCCGCCTGGTAAAGGCAGGAGAAGCCCATACCTGCAACAAGGGTGGAAAGAAGATGTCAATGCCCAGGAAGGGACTGCCGTGGAGCAGTTGATGGTCTTTAGTTCATGACCCCAGTGTTATTTTGGCACATGTGGCTTTGGATTTGCACAAGGAAATACCTGTGCCTGGCCTCTTTTACCTCTCCTATAGCGAGGTTTAYGGTTTCAAAGGCATGTCATGAAGAACGCGTTCCCCTTGTAGCAGAGCTACTCGGACGTGGGCTGGAARCAGGGGGACCCCTGCGGTTGCTACCAGTGGGGATTTCATAGGTGATTTTTAGGATCTGGCTTCTCTGTGCTATGTACCCTCAGTAAGGGGTTTGAAGGGCCAGAATTCACTGCATATGTTGGGTCCAAAGGAAAAAAAAAAAAAAAGGCAATGTTAGTTTGGTCTGGCATGTTGAAACGGGCATTTTGCRTTCCTGAGTGTAAATCGCTGGGGAAAGAATTGGGGGTTTCATGTAACGTCTAGCAAAATGGACTTGTGATGCTCTAACAGTAAGAGACCAGCATGGATTTCCATCGAATGAGCTGCCTCCGCTCATGATGCTCGGGAAAATTTGCCGTATTGCGAGCAGCCGCCAACTCACCCGAGAGGAGTCCCATGGAGACGCAGAGGAAGGGGACGCTGGTGGCCTGCGTGCTGATCAGACAGCCGCCGGCGACCAGGCCGGCCCCCACGATGGAGGTCAGCCGTTCGCCCAGCTTCCCGCAGACAACGGCAACCACCGGGGCTGGAGGAGAAAGGAGAGAGCGCTCTTGAGACAAAAGTGGATTTGCTTCGGTACCACTGAAGATAAATGATGCTTTGCCTGCTTGGAGCTGGCAATTACCAGGTTTATTGCCCTGGAGGAAGTAAGTTTGCCAGGCTGTGAATGTTTTGCTGGAATGGGTCTGTTCTGCTCTTTCACACGAGAGCTGCAAAGAGACCTTGCCCCAWAACCGGTAAATTAGGGCAATAGGGCAGGGGAAGGAATCGAAGCCGAGACTTTCAGATTTTCATAACCTGCTTCCTAATGCACAACATCATTTGGCCATGGTGAATTATTCAGCAGCTGGTTTGCTCTGCGGCGTTAATAGTGGTGCTAGAGGAAAGGTGGTGCTCTGAATGCATCTGGTCTTGTGCAGCAGACCTTCTACAGAGAGATGCCAAGACCTGCACATCTYGGTTCTCCTAACATGCTACTGCTATGGACACGCTTCGGTGTCTGCACATCTGCTGGTTGCAGCAGCTATGGTGGTAAATGGATCTATGACCCATCCTCAGCGCCTGTTATATCGACATCTGACTGTGGGCAAACAGGCTTTGGAAGGAAGCGACGTGCTGCATCCCGAATTCCTGCTCACCTCCCAGGAAGCGCAGAGAGGACATGATGGAGCCGATCCAGCTGATCTGCTCGGAGGAGCCTCCCACCTTCTCTTGGAAGACCACAAAGAAAATTCCAAAGGTTTTGAGCATTCCCATCAGGAGCACGTTCACCTAAATTGAAATTGGAGTGAGGTAAGAGGTCACGGTGGTCGGGAGTCTGCTTTGGCTTGTGTCTCGTGTGTTCCTGAGGTGTGTGCAATTCTTTGTGCTAGGGAAGAAACAAACTGGCACAAGTGAACTCGCGTAGCGTGTGTTAGGAGAAGGTCRGTAGAGTGGGCTTGTGATGGCCCAGTTGTTCTCTAAGCTTGGAGTTTAATCTTAACAGAGCCTCCAAAATCCATCTGTGCAAACCTGACACAACCTAGACCTGCTCTTCCARTGAAAAAGAACCAAATAACATCAGCTCTGTATGGTTTTTTCAGTTGTAAAAAACAAATCTCAGCTGGTCTCTGCACTTTGACATGCTGCGAGTAGCTGATGGTAAGGCGTAGAGTGGAGCACGTATGGATATTACAAAGCCAGGTTTCCCAGGCTAGCCCTGCCACAAGGGCAAAGGACAGTTTGTGTCCTCAAATTTATTTTTAACTCCCTCCCTCCTCCCCTATAGCTCGCTGGTTAATCATTGGCAGCAAGTTATTTTGTATGGATGGAAAGTTGAGACTGCTTGACCGCGGTTCTCAGCTTTTTTCATTGGATCGTGACATTGCATCTACAKAATTGATGGAAGGATCACCCATGCTTCACATTGCGTGTGGTATGAAACTGCAAAGCATGGAGGCGTTGGAGAATTACTGCCTTTAAATGTTTTTGAGACCCCTGGTCCTACTGGAGTAGTGTAGTCGAGTGTATACGTGCTTCTTGCACGTTAGCACCCTAAGGAGAAGGTGATCAGGTCAGATCCTCGGCTGCTCGAGAAGGGAATCTCACCCTTATCAGAGGTGAAAGAGGCCCCTGGTGAGTTGGAAACCTCACTGTTGTTACGTATTAGGAGGAAAAAAAAAAAGTCATATAGTTGGAAGCTGTCCTTTGTCCCAGGACTGCAGGTTCTGTGCCCTCACTTAAAGCATCTGAGACAAGGTGTTTTCAAATGGCATCGCAAGGGGAAAGACCCCTGCGTGTTCACTGAAGGTGGCAGTTAGTCTTTGCTCAGCCTGCAGTGAGACGGGGACAACGTCTACCTGTAACATCTCACTGCCCAGACTCAGTGTAGCAAAGCACTCGCTCCCTCTTAGCAATAGCTTAATTTTGCCATCAGCTCGATGGGATCCGCAGGTCCCAACGTCCGCTCTGCGTGTGCGGGAGAAGGACKTTGCTGGGCGAGAAGGTCCTCGGGTCTTTCTGTAGGCCCCCAACTTCAGAAGCTTCATAGATGAATTTGCTCTYTGCTTACCAGAAAGAAGTGAAACACCACTCCCCATGCCCACCCTCCGTCAGGAGCTGCTTCCGCTGGTTTTTTTCCTTTCTCCTCTGTTGTTTTTGGCTGGTTTGTGCTCTCTGCCTCTTTCCTTTCCCCTGTAAATGAGAATTTTGGGATGTGTTAGCACCTTGCCTCATTGATCAGGTTGTTTCAATTAACCTGCAGACCTGCTCTCAAAGCAAGCTGGTGCTTTCATGTATCCTTTTGGTTCTCAGCTTTTTCCTGTTAATGAGGCAGGAAACAGTATTTTGCATTTGGTCATCAAAGAGAAATTTTTCGAGGATGGGTGAGGCTTCTACCAACCTTTTCCCAAACACATGCTGAGCTGCATGTTATCATTGGCTGCAACAGTTTCATTTCCTTTGTGTTTCCCTCCGAGTTATTCTGGCCGCTTAAGAAGCCTTAAGCGCTCTTARGGGACAGGCATCTTGCTGCATCTCTAGAGCATATAGTTAGGCTGGTTTGTACAAGGAGGGGGGTTGTTTCACCATCTATCTGCATCTATCTCTGAACTCTTAGACTTCTTTCCCATCTTTATCTCCTTATCTCCTTTCYGTCCTCTCTGCTGTCCTGGATGTCTATCAGTGACAGGCATCCTCCTTCCCGAGCGGCCGAACCCGAGAGCAGCCGGGTTGGCGAACCTGAAACTTTTCCTTACCAGCTTGCTGATGCATGGTGTAAAATCGTCCGAAAAGCAGTAGGTTGGAAAGAGGAATAGTCTCTTCATTTGCTCCAGAAATCAGATTTCTGCCTCAGCRCCCCTAAGTCTGTCCCTGCGTTCATGTCCGGCTGCGGTGGGGAAGGAACAGAGGGCTCGTTCTTCCCGGCGAGCCGCGAAGCAGAGCTATCCCGGAGCAAAAACTGGAGCCTGTGAAATGCCGGGACTTTGTGGACGAGCTCTTCCTCCTCCTTGGAGGCAGTGCTCTGGCTTGCGTGCTTGGAGGCGAGGGAGTCCCTCCCCTTCCCCAGGCCGGGAGGCAGGAAAGCGAGGCTTTAGCTGAGCCCGCATCTGCCCGGACAAAACGGGAAGCTCCAGAGGGAAAGTCTGCAAGGATACGGCATCGGGCTCGGCGGCCTGCTAGACGTTGAACAGAGCAGTAGGTGGCAATGGTGGACTGGAGCCAAGCTCCGATTGCGGCTGGATCTGCAGGAGAGCGGAGCTTTCCCGCCGGCTTTCCCACGCCACCCAGGCCGTGCTGCGGAGCCCCTTAGCTCTCCAGCCTCTGGCCCTCCCTCGCTTAGAGGACACGGTTTAGACAGGTTTTATTTTCCAGCTAGCTGCTCAGCAGCTGGACTGGGACAGCCACACTTCAGCAGCGCTTTGGCAGAGCCGATAGTTAGTTGTGTAGGGCTTGGGCTGGCTCAGTGCCTCTATTGTAAATATGCACAAACTCTGCTACAAATACAGCCGTACGCTTCCCCCCCCCATTTTTCTGCTCGACCTGTCAACCAAATCAGCATGCCTGAAATCAGATAAAACSGTCGGGTCGTGATGCTGATCTCCCTCTCCTCCCCTCCCTTGGCAGAGAAGGCAGTACTCCCTCTTTCTATAAGATCGCAGTAGGCTGTAGCTGCCTCGGCTGGAAATACTGGATTAGACACACTGAGGCATCTTGCAGGATTTTCCAATAGTAGGGTTCATAATATATGCATTCATCTTTGAGCATGATGCTTTTGCAATGAAAATGGTTCGAGAGCTTGAAGGACGGCAGGTTAGAGGCAGGTGGGGGGCCAGGGCACTGGTGAGAAGTCGGCGGCAGCATCTGGCGTCTCATCTGCAYGCCGAGACGCCAGACATCCGCGAGGAATTGCTCGAGCCGCTCCCCTTCCCCGCGTGCTGGCGGGGAGCAGGTGTGGGGGCCTCTGCTAATGAATGTCGTGTGCAGGGTTTCATGTTCCCAGGGCTCGTTCCCTGAGAYACCAAACTGTGCCCTTCTCTGTTAATTGGAGTGCTGAAAAACGACCGTGTGCCCCTGCCCCTTGTCTGCTGCCCTTCAAAGAGCCTGTGGCTCTGGGAGAGCAGCTTTTCCTGGCTTTTGATATTTTAAAACATGCATCTGCACCCTTTTCTGAATAGAAGGGCTTGGATCTTGAATATGAAGAAAAGCAAAATGATTTAATAGTTCATTGCTTTGTGCCCTATGCCTTGGGGTGGTGCTAGAAGCATGGGGGATGCAGGGGAAAATAGAAAARCTGGGTTTTGTGCTGTCTTTCAGCAGCTGTGCGAGTACAGGGAGAGGTTAGAAGACCTGAGCCCAGGCTGGGTAACAGAAGTCAGCATATTTTTTTGTTTAATACTTTGGGAAGGCTCCCTGCAGTGATTTGGGCATGTGGCAGCTTTGCATCACTGGGGTAAGCGCCTGGGTGTGGGCAGGGTCCGGCTGGAGAATGAGACTCAGAAAAGCTAATTCTCAGGGGGATTCTTGAGTGTGAGTAAAGGATGTCCCTTCGCACCAGGCTGCAAGCTGCATGGCTAAGATAGGGCTGTTCATCCCATAACATCTCCCTGAGYGAGGTATGCAGGTTATTTTGGTTATGGACCAAAGTGTCCTTTTATTTACCCCAGTGTAAATACAGTTCCATCCTCTGATCTAGCCCCAATCATTAGAGCTCGTATTCATGCTCAACCCTGAAGCTTCCCTCCTACAGCTTTAAGCCGAAGAACAGCTGCAGGTCACCCCCTTTTCACACTCTTAGATACACAGGCAGAATTTGAGTTAACCAGGACTGCAAGGGGCAAAGGCTTTCCGCAGGACTGGTTCCTGGCAGYGTTTGAAACGCTTGCATCTGTGAGATGAAAACAGGCCTGGATTTGTGAAGGTGTAGCCAACATCCAGCTCACGCAGAGCAGGGGCAGCCAGGGCAGGCAGCGCAGSCAGGGCAAACAAGTTTAAGTTTGAACTTCAGTCCGAGGTGTAGTAAGYGAGTAACCCTCACGCAGGAATTTTAACCAGAGGAGGCTAAACATTTCCTAGGAAAAATCCCTAGGMAAGTTTTTGTGCCTTTTCCACTGGAGRAGCCTCCCTTAATTCAACTCTTTTTGCACTGGTCCATTTGTCTAGAGAAATGCTGAGAAAGAAGAGGTGGGAGGAGCTTCCTCACCTGGCTCTGGAAATGGCCCCCTTACTTCTGTCAGAGCAAAGAGAAGCAAGTGCATGTTTTTGCAGGTCATTTATTGGTTTCTCCAACAAATAAGGCCACACACACACACACGCACACACCTCGTGTTGTCTGATCATTACACAAGCTTGGCGAGTGACCCGCGTTTCATCCTCGGCAGCCCGAGTGCTAGAATGCGAGTTGAAGAACCCGATAGCTGCCCAGGAGCTGTAAGTAAAGAGGGAGAGCCTTCAGCCCAGATTTGGTTACTACAAGCACGTTCTGCATTGGAGCAGCAGAGGAGAGTGGCTGTTGAGTGAGGAAGAGCTGGTTTGGAGGTGGGAGTGCTGCAGAGGTTCCCGAGAGGTCAGGATGCCAGCTTGTGTACTGCTACAGTGATGCTGTCGTGCTTCTGGATCATGATATTCCTAGAACAACAAAAAAAAGCACTGTTTGAGGCAGTTAAGCCAGCTGCAGTGATGACAAAGCTCTGCCTCAGGCGGGAAACCAGACAGGGGTATCATTTTGTGGCTGCAACCACCCCCAGCTCTGTGCTAGATGTGTCAGCTGCTTAATCTCCCCACAGACACCCCAAAGAAGAAATTTTTGCCTACCACACTGGCAAAAATACCTGCCGAGGCTACAGGATGGGCTTAATTATCCAYGTGGATTCCAAGCGTGGAAGAAGCACAGAGCTAGAGTAGCCACCAGCCCCTGAGAGGCTTTCTGGTGCTTCTCCAGTTCTTGCTACTGGTGATCCCATTAATCTGCTGCTTTCAAAGCCTACACCAGCACCTAGCCTGAGGTCGGGCTTCCTCCAAGCCTTCCTCCAAGGTGAGGAAGATCTCCAGGGCTGAGGTGAAAGGCAAAGGGAGGGGAAAGCAGCGCGGCAGAGGCGCCGGGCCCGGAYGCTCACCCGCTGTCCGACTCCAGGCACACCACGGGGGTATCGGTGGGGTCGGAGGTGAGCTTGGCTGCCTGCTGGGCGAGGACGGAGATGACGCCGGCGTGCTCGTCCGAGAGCGTTCCTCGGCCTGCGAGATGGGGGAAACTCCGCGTAAAGCTGCACTTCCCGTAATGGTGCTTCCTAAGAGCCAGCCTCCGGCGAGGCTGCTCCTACCCTTCCCCTTTGCCTCCCTCGGCCTYGCGCGTCCCCCCAGACCGTGGCCCRTCAAGGACCTCCTCAAACCACAAGAAAAACCTGAGGTTGAGCAGGCGCCGGCTTCCKTGAGCATGGGGGACGCAGAGCACCCCAGGGCAGGTAGGTGCTGGGTGGGCCTGGGGCCCCCCCCACCCCTGGGGGCTCTGGGGGGCAGGGCCTGGTGCCCCCCCAAACCAGGGGGCTCTGGTGGGGCTGGGCCTGGTGCCCCCCAAACCGGGGGGGGCTTTGGCAGGACTGGGCAGGGCCTGGTGCCCCCAACCCTGGGGGGGGCTATGGCAGGACTGGGCAGGGCCTGGTGCCCCCAAACTGGGGGGACTTTGGCAGGACTGGGCAGGGCCTGGTGCCCCCAACCCTGGGGGGGCTATGGCAGGACTGGGCAGGGCCTGGTGCCCCCAAACTGGGGGGGCTTTGGCAGGACTAGGAAGGGCCTGGTGCCCCCCAAAACCCTGGGGGGGCTCCAGTAGGATGAGGAGGACCCTGTGCCCCCAAGCCGGGGGGGCTCCAGTGGAGCAGGGCCCGGTGCCCCCCACCCCGGGGTCGGGCCCGCTGCTCCGGCCGGGGCTCCGCTACTTACACCCCAGGTTCAGGCCCTGCGAGTCGGTGCACAGGACCCCCACGACGGCCGGGCTCTTCATGCTGCGGGGGGAGACGGCGCTCGGTGAGCGGCGGCGGAGCCACGGTGCCCCTCCAGCCCCCTCCCCGCTCCCGCCCGCCCCCCCGGCCCGGCCCCCCCCGGCCCCCGCGCACGTGTCCTCCAGGTGCTGCTCCAGGCTCCCCTCCATGGCGCCGGGCCCGCGCCCCGCCGCTTCCGCCCTGCCCCGCCGCTCCTGGCGGCGGCGTCACCCACGTGACGCGCGCGGACGGCGGCTCCGCGGGGCCGAAAAGCCTCGGTGCGCGAACGCGCGCTCCGTGGAGGGCGTGTCTCAGCCCTCCCGCCTTGCTCTGCTCCGGGCCGGAGGGAACCTCAACCGGAGCTTTTGCACCCCAAAACCTGCCCCATGKGGTGGTTACATCCTCTCCTGAGAGCCTCCCAGCGCGGCTCGGGACCCAGAGCTCTGTTTTGGGGCTTCGGCTTGCAGCGCGAGAGCCCTGGAAAATCAGGCTGTGCATGGCCTTGCGTGGAAAGAGTGATGCATTGCAAAGAAACCCAATAATAATAATAATTAATAATAATAATGAGAGATGGGCTGCAGCAGGCAAAGGATGGAGATGCCCCATCATGCATCTACGCTTCTCTCCCCTTTGAGGAGGGGTCGGAGCCCGGCCGTCCCCGGAGGGGGGTCACTGGCGACTCGGGTCAGGCCGGGCACGGCCAACCGATGGCTTTTCTACCCCCCAAATAACGAGGGGGTTTTGGCACAAATCATAGGCGACGGGTGCGGGGGCCATGGCAGCACTGGGGGAACTGGGAGCACTGGTGCTGCCAGCGCCGCGGAGATGCTGGCGGTGCTTTTGCAAGCCGCCCTCCCCAAACCAGGCGCCGGCTGCGAGGAGGAGGAGGAGGAGGAGGGTGATTTACAGCCAGCGACGCTCCGCGACGCTGATCAGGCAGCGGCAGGAGCCGCTTCGCACGCCGCCGCTCGATGCATCTCGCCGTGTCACATCGGAAAATTAAAATGTTATTGATAGGGGARGTGAAGCGCAGCGATACCTGTTTTTCTCCCGCGCTGGCGGAGCTGCAAACGGGCCCGGCCGGGCTCAGCCCCGCCGTCCGAGTGGGGCCTCTCCCTGCCCGAGACGGCCCAGCTTGGCACCAGCCTTTCCCGGGGAATTTTCCCACCTTGGGAAATGACGCCGAGCAAAAAGGCTCGTGGGGGGGGCTTGGGGGGGTGGCAGTAATTAACCCAAAACCAGCTGCACGAGACCTTTGCGAAGCAGCAGRACCAGCAAGAACAGCTGCCTCTTCCGCAGACTCGCTCTTCGCCAGCGGGGAAAATTGCCCGGCTATTTTTAGCACGCCGGCTAATTAAATATATAAGTAATTTAGCATCTCGCGGGGAGGCTCTGCAGGAGAAAGTCTGCCRGCAGCAGCAGCACCCCCGAGCACGGGCTGAAAACACGCGGTGTCGTTCACGTGCCCCCAAATTTTCAGCGCTTCAGGTTTTGCGGGCCGTCAGCCTGGCGGGATGCGACCTCGCCGCGGCGTTCCCAGCAAAAGGTTTTCCCACCATGGGGGGATTAAAAAAAAAAAGATTTCCCACCAAAAATCCAGCCCTGGGTTGGATTTGGCTTGATTCAACGTGATATTGCCAGAGGATGGTGAGCGAGGGGCAAAACGCTGCCCAAAAAGGCACCGTGGCTGCAACGGCACCACGTCCAACGGGAGAGAGTCATTTTCATGAAATCCGCAGAAATTTCAATGTTCTTTTTAACCCAAATCCCCTTTTTTCAGGCCGGAGCAGGCGCTGGGAGAGCCGCCCCATGTTATATTCACAGATAAACATACTCTCGCGACTGAAAAATATCTTATTCCCTCTCTGTTCCCACTTYAGTCCGTGCTGTGCATGCATGAGCTGGGAAGCACCAGGCTCATTTTTTTTCATGTATTTTGCTTTGGCTGAATAATCAAAAATTCCTAGCTTAGTTCTGATGTGCATCAGTCAAGGAGAAATATATGTGGCTACAGGTACGCTTGCAAAATCCGGCTGCGTTGGCTTAACTGAAAAATCACCCTGGGTGATTGGTGAGGGTGGGATGACTGGTGTCTCTTTATTTATTTTTCCCCCCTTTTGGTGGTTTATTAATATTTCTTTCCTGCCACTAGAGATTCAGGTCTCATCTGCTTCTTCTGAGCTCATCAGAAGATAAAAAAAAGCAAAAACGCGTCCGCGGAGCCGGCGGGGGGTTATATAGGGCGCGCGGGGCGGGTGCTGGCAGACCGGGGCGCGCGGGGAAGCGGCTCGGCCCCCGGCACCATGCGGCGGGTCCTGCAGGGCCTCTGCCTGCTGCTGCTGCTGCCCCTGCAGCGCTGCGCCGTCATCACGGGGGTAAGTCGGGGTGTCCTGGGCATTGGGGACRTCCCGGGCATCAGGGACATCCCGCRGGAACCGGCCCCAGCACGCCCCAGTGCCGCGCAGTGATTTGTTCTGCCCTCGCTTTCTCCCCCAAACGCTCCTCACTTCTCCCCTTTCGCCTTAAAGCTGTCATTTTTTTCCTTTTTAGCAACAAATATGGGGATTTTCCCAGCACCTGACTTAGCAATTTGTGTCTCGGTCCCAAATTCCAGGGGCGACGCCTGGAAAAGGCCGTGCCAGCCGCGAGCGCTGCCCACGCGAGCTGCGGTCTCTGCTGCTGGCGCGAGCCCTTGCTTTAAACTGCCTGTAAAGAGCTGGAAAATTAACTCCTGGCCTTTTTTACCCCTCTTATTTGCAGCGAGCTCCCAAGAAAAAGAGATGGAAAAGTCAGCTGTGCCTTTCGCTGTTTGCTTTGGGGTTTTTTGCAGGAGTTTTATTCACTCTTTTGCTTTTCTTCCTTCAGCAAGTCCCTATCGCTCCCGAATACAGAGTCCTGCTGGAGTCTGCTTTTTCTCAGGGTTTCTCTTCTCAGCGCAATGTCCAACCTGGCTTTTGGGGAAATGGGAAAATTCAGGACGTTTCCCAGCAGGGAAAAGCCCTGATTAAATGGCGAATAAAGGACTTTCCCTGCGGCAGGGACCCTCCATGGGCACCGCACCTTGTGCAAYGGGAGGGAAATAGCCGTGGGGCTGGCAGTGGCCGTGGGGGCTGAGGCCACCCTGCAGCGGGGGTCTGGAAAATGGGGTGGAAAAGGGGTCCCAGCGTGTGCCGGGAGCAGGATGAGCCCCAGGTCGGTGCTGCAGGTACCTCCGTGCCCCYGGTTTCATGTGCTTTGGGGCGCGATGGTGAAACCCAGCAGCGTTTCCAGCYGCCCGTCCCCCTTCCGTGCCTCAGTTTCCCCAGGACGGGGAGGATTTCAGACCCTGCCGCCCAAAATGCCCCCCGAAACAGCCCTCCGGCCGGYGCGGGGGCCGGCGGGCGACGGCGCTCTGCCTCTCCGCAGGCCTGCGAGCGGGACCTGCAGTGCGCGAGCGGGACCTGCTGCGCCGTCAGCCTCTGGCTCCGGGGCCTGCGGATGTGCACGCCGCTGGGACGGGCCGGTGACGAGTGCCACCCCTCCAGCCACAAGGTACCGCCGCCGGGARAAGCGCCGGGATGCTCGCGGACGGGTGGCCGGGATGGGACGGGGCTGGCGCGGCGGCTTCCCGCATCCCTGAGCAGATCCATCACCCTGGGTTCATCCAGCAGGACAAATCCAAACCAAGCCCAAGCAGGTGCTTGTCGCACACCCCCCCCCCGGGTCGGAGCCCTCTCTGCCTCAGTTTCCCCCCTCCCTGCACCCACAAAACCGCAGTGAGCACCTAATACATCTTAACAGCAACATCTGGAGCACATCAGCTTCAGCCGCCTCCTCTATAGCCCTGCAAGCCCCTGGAGCCTCCCCAGGCCCCCCCGCTGGACCGCGGTGCTGCAGCCATCYATCCGTCAGCGGCCGGGCGCTGAGCTGTGCCGGCCGTGCGGTCCCAGGCGAGCGCTCCTCGCCGCGCCGGATCGACCGGCCGAATCCCTGCCGCCGCGGCCATCCATCTCCGCGGCTCCGGCTGCGCCGATGAGGCAGCCGGAGGGATCAGCGGATCATTTCGGCCCCGTCTCCACTAAACCCCCTGCGCAAAACCAGGGATAAAGTCTTAAGATAAAGGCTTAAGCCGCTTTTGATGGGTTTCTTGCCCAAAGGGAGAAGCGCCCAGCCGGCACGAAGCCGCAGCGTCTCACCGTGGCCAAGGGGAGGGAAAGGGAGCCGGGTGGGATGAGCAACCGGCAGCCAACCTTTCACCAGCTCCCTGGAATAAATCCTGATTTAAGCTCAGCCCCAGCTCCTGAGACACCCGCTGCCCACGGCCACGTGCACCCCGGTGGGAATTTCTTCCCAAGTGGAGAAAAGCCATTTTTCCATGTTTTCCCGGGAAGGTTTCATGGCACCAYGGTGAGGGTGTTTCCCAGGGTTGCATCTTGGCTTGGCCAAGTGCAGGGGCAAAAATCTCACTGCTGGGTCCCATCTCCCCTAGGGCTCCAGCATCAGGCATTGAGCTAAAAAAGAAAAAAAACCTAATTTTTTGCTTTTGCAAAACGCCCCGGGTGCTGCCGGCTCCCGCAGCGCTGACGCTCCGGGTGTCTCCCGCAGGTGCCCTTCCTGGGGAAGCGCCAGCACCACGCCTGCCCCTGCTCGCCCAGCTTCACCTGCGCGCGGGGCGCCGGTGGCCGCTACCGCTGCTCCCTCGACTTCAAGAACATCAATTTTTAGGCGCCCGGGGCCGACGAGCCGATCCGCAGCGGTTCCCTCGAGAAACCCGGCCAGTGCTGACGGGAACCTGAGCTCATTTTGGGGAGGACGGAGACCCGCTCCTGCGCYGAGCGCCTTGCCGCAGCATGCAAAATGTGGGGTGATACTTGGCTGGTTTTGCTAGAAATTCATTTCAGACAAGTGAGGTTTCTGGCAGGGCCCAAATGCCCCGTTTGTGCGTTTTTCAGCCCAAAGAGGGGGAGAGGTCCCGCTTTCATTATTTCATTATTCATTATATCATTTTCATTATTTTTGCAATAGGAAAGGCAGAAGTTAAGCAGGACAAAACGCCTGTGACAAGCCCATAATTGGCTCAGGGCGATGTCAGCAGGGCAGAAATTTTTGCTTTGTGGGGAATTTCAGCATTTGGGGGTTCGATCAACAGCCAAACTTCCACTTCTGCGCAATCCAACCCAAACCTTTGCAAAACACACCCCAAACCTTTGCAAAACACCCGCAAACCTTTGCAAAATGCCCCCCAAACCTTTGCAAAAACGCACCCTCCAGCCTGCGAGCGCCTCGACTGACCGTCCCATTCCTACTGGAGAAAGCGGGTTTGCGGCTGCTGCCGATGGAGATACAAGTCCCGTCGCCCGGTCTTGCTTTGGCAGGACATTTCTGCGTGGAAGCAGCTCTCGAAGCCCGTGGCGAATGCGCAAAGCCTCTTCTGCAATTAAAAAAAAATAAATAAAAAGAAAGGGAAAAAAAAAAAAAGCAGTGATTATCGGCAGGCGATTAATGAGCGGGTTTCCCCTGCGTTCAGCCCCTAACGCAAGGCAGCTCACAGGGCAATGCATTTAGCAGCCGGAGCCGCTTAACGTTGCATTCGGGCTTTGAGGACCGCTCGGTTTGAGGATATAGGGAATGTTTTTGCAGCCGCAGCATCAGCCTGAGCTTCAGGCACCAGCCGACCCTGCCGGCTGCTGTTTATGGTCTCCTGCAAGAGGAGAAGATGATAGGAAATTTAATTAAATGCTCTTCTTTAGCCTAGGTGAGAAAAGCCTCCGATGCGGAGTCCCTTGCCGCAGCCACGTGCTTGTTCCCCCTCTTCAAAACGGGTCGTTTCCAGCTGGGTGAAAGTTTCCCCAGGCTCCTTCCTCCCCCTCCAGCAACAAAACATTGCGAATTGGGTGAAAAAAATAAAACATTGCACGCACGGGTGGATTTTGTTGATTTATTTTTTAACGCAGCAGAAGTGGTGCTTTTTATTGGCAGAAACAAAGCGGTTTGATTTTTTTGCTCCAAAAGGCTTTTTTTAAAAAACAACTTCAAAACGTCCCTTGCATGTGTTTCCCRGTAGCTTTTTCACTCGTCTGTCGACTGCGACGCCTCATTTCTTGCTAGCGGAGGCTCAGAATTAAAGGACGACCTGGCGGTTAGTCCCTGCCGGATGGGAAGAGTCCCCACACCAACACGGAGGGGAAAATAATTAGAAAAAAACACTTTTTTTTTAAAAAACCACTCACCTGGGGGCCCGGGACCGCTCGCCCCGCTGCCTTTTCCCCCGGCGGCATCGGAGCCGGGCGGACGCCTCGAGGCTGAGCCGAGGTTTCCCGCGGCGCCRGGGCTCCGGCTCCGCTCGCGGGAACGCTGCTCGCGGGCAGCAGCGGCGCGAGAAAAGCCCGAGTACGTCCCCAGCCAAAACCTGCAAATCGCCCGTTTTTCTTTCCTTATAAACCTCCGTGCAGAGGGGGAAAATCCCCGTGCACTTAGCAAGGACTCGGGTCAAACATACTTTGCAGGTGCCTTCCCGGCAAACGCTATCAGGCCAATCTCGAAGGACGACAGCAGCTTTTTAAAAGCAGGTTAGCCAAAGGCCGACTTAAGGCTGGGCTTTGCCAGCTTCAGTTTGCTTATTTTCTGGCTTGGGGCGAGCTTTTTCCCCGAAGTTCGTCCCAACGCCGTCCCCCACGTGGGAAAGGTCCTCGCCCAGGGGCAGGGAGCTGCTGGCCGGGCGCCCCGATCTGCCGGGCATCGTTTGCCGGGCCAAACACCAGCAAAGCCGATAGCGGAGTCAAATAAAAAAGCCCGAAGGAGCCAGTCAGCTTTGCCACGCTTCGGAAAAACAAGTGTCGTCAGAGCTGCCCAATCTCCCGTCGCGATACCGCCGGGGCGCTGGGGCTCGGTTCGGGGCGGGCAGCGGCCGGCACCGCCGCGATAGCGGGCGGCATGTGCCAGCGCCGCAGGACGCCCGGGGCCGGCACGAGATCCTGTGCCACGTGTCCTCCGGTGCCGCGTGGCAGCACTGGGGCTGGACGCAAAAACAGAGGCCCCCAGCGAGGAGATTTGCAGAGGGGCCGTGATAAGGAGCAGGGCGGTGGTGCAAGGGCTTTCGGGGATGGGAAGAGCCCGGGCTCGTAGCCGGGCAGAGCTTCCCCCCTGGATGCCCTCCGGCTCTCCCGGGGCTCCGTTTCGGCTCCGGGGGCTCCTTTTTCGGCTGCACGACCACACGGGGGAGGTGACCGAGGGCTGTGCATCAGGTTGCCTTAAACCCAGGGGGAAGGTGGCCGCTGCCTGCTTTGCTGCAGGGTCCGATCCTGCACCGGCTTCACCCCGCGGTCCYAGCACCGCCTGGCCCGGCCGGGCTGCCTCGTTGCAGACGGCGCGGGGCGAGCGGGTGCCCTCGGTGGTTATCGGTGCCGTCGCTACCCGAGCGCTCGTTAGGATGTTTAATCCCGTTTTCGCAGTTCCCGTATCGCTGGGCAAACAGGGCGCGAAGCGGGGGGGGGGCAGCGGGCTGCAGGGTCACCTTTCCCGCGGGCTGTTTGCAGCYGACCCGACCGAGTGGTTTTGCAGCGATAACGGCGGAGGGCCGAAACGTTTCCCGGTGGCCTCACGTGTGCACACTCCTCGCACGCTCCCCGCCTTGCACAGGCGCCTGGGCACTGCACGGGGCTGGCTAACCCCCCCCTCCCAGCCAGGCAGGACAGACCCCCCCCAAATTTACTCCGGGGACCCACAAAGCTGGATCTCGCTGGCGTTTGCAACAGGTCCCGGCTGCCGAGATGGAAAGCGCTGGCGGATGCCGAAATGCAGAAATGGGCGGCTCTCGGCCCCTCCGGTTTGCGGAAAAAGCTAGGGGGGTGTTGGATGCTGGGGGATGCGAGGGGAGATGCTCTCAGCCCCCCTCCCCACGTCTCCCTGGCTCTGGAAAAGCTCTGCATGGAAACGCACGTTCCAAAGCGGATCGGCCGCACAAATAACACCCCTCCCAGCCGTCGCTGGGCACCGTATTGACATTGGAGGATGTTTGCCGTGTGCCTGGGTCCGGGTGTGTCCGCGGGGGTATCTGCCCGGCTGCCCTTGCCGCGGGAGGCGGGCGGCGCGCCGGCTATATAAGCGGCGGGACGTCGGCAGCCGCCGCAGCCCCGAGCCCGTCGCCAGCATGCGCCTCCTCCTGCTGCTCTGCGGGGCCGTCGCCCTCGCCGAGTGCCTCACCAGGTGAGTCAGGGCGGCATCGCCCCGGGCCCCCGGGATCCATGCAAAGGGGAAAATTAGAAATCGGAGACTTTGCAAAGCTTTGAGGAGCGGAGGGAAGGATTCGGGGTGCAATGAAGCCTGGGGAAGCTGCTCCGGGGGCTGCAGAGGCCGTGGGACGGTGGCTCCGCTGCATGCTGCGTCCCGCGAGCCATGTCCCACCATCCCCAAGGCTGTGCCCCGGCTCCGATTTCCAGAGCTGCTTCGGGGATTTGCAGAAATCCCTGCAAGTCACTGTTTCGGGGTCCATTATTGGCTGGTTTTGCACCAAAGTCGGAGCTGTCAAATGCTGCTTGTGGGATCTGGAGGCAGCGAAATCCTGGATAACTCTTTTTGGGTTTTTTTTTTCTTTTTTTCCTCTTCGTGGCACGTCCCAGAGTTTCCTTGGAAAGAGGGAAGAGTCTGCGAGTCATCCTCAGGGAGAAAGGGCTGCTGTCGCACTTTCTCCAGAATAACCCGTACGACATTGGCGCCAAATTCCCCCACGCTTTTGCCAATGGGATCGACGTGGCCAGCGAGCCCATGCTGAACACCTTGGACGTGAGTGCTGGCTTCGCCCCAGGGCGCTTCGCGGGATACCTGTCCCTGCGTGGGGACACAGCTCCGGGGGGGTTGGGTGCTCGGCTGGACGGGAGCAGAAAGACTCGGGCCCCCGTGTCCTCAGCGAGTGCATGGACCATTAGGCTGCTCCGTAGCGGAGCTGGCACGGGGCTGAGCTTGGTGGCTGGGTTTTGTGAAGGATGGAGGGGGGGGAAATCCCTCCCCACGAGGCCGTCAGGCAGCTCCGGGCTTCTGTTTCACGCTCTGAAAGCCAGTGTTGGTCCTGCTGCCCCACAGACGGAGTACTACGGGACCATCGCCATCGGCACCCCGCCGCAGGAGTTCACCGTGGTGTTCGACACCGGCTCCTCCAACCTCTGGGTCCCTTCGGTCTACTGCAGCAGCGCCGCTTGCAGTAAGTAGCCGCGGGCAGGGCTCCCGGCACCAGCCGCACCGGCAGTCCGGCACCACCACCCTTAAAATGGCATTTAAAGGCCTGGCAGGATCAAGCCCGAAGCTCACAGTGATGCCACCAGGGGAAGGGAGGCCCACGGTCCGTGTCATAGCTAGACCGCGCAGCCCGTGCAATGTGTTCGGTGCCTCAGTTTCCCCGTGCGCCGAAGGGGGTGATGGCCTTTCCTGAGGATCCCTGGTATTAAGGTGCCAGAGTAGGAGCGGAAACATATTGCGAACGCTCGCAGCTCAATCGTTGCTGAAAGCAGGCTAATAAATGGCAGATCAAAACAGCAGTTTCGCAGGGCGCTTACGCCCACACGTTCTGTGCCTTTCAGCCTTGCTTCGGTGCTCCTAACACCCGATTTTCCCCGCTTACCTTGCAGAGAACCACAAGAAGTTTAACCCAGCGAAGTCTGACACCTTCCAGAGCATAAGCGAGACCCTGTCCATCCAGTACGGCACCGGCAGCATGAAGGGCGTCGTGGGCTCCGACGTCGTCACCGTAAGTCCCCCGCGGCCCTCGCGCCTTGCGTGGGCTGGACTCTCACGGCGGCACCCCTGGGTGGGTCCTGCAGTGTCTGCTCCCCCCGGCCGGGGATCACGCCGATTCCCACTGCCGTATCGCAATGTTTTTTCTGGCTTGGTGACCAGCTCATGGCAGCCTCGACTTTTCCCCAGGTGGCCTCCCTGGAGGACACCAACCAGGTCTTCGGCTTGAGCACCACCGAGCCAGGCGAATTCTTCATCTACGTCAAATTTGATGGGATCCTAGGCTTGGGCTACCCGAGTCTGTCTGTCGACGGGATCACGCCAGTCTTCGATAACATGGTGGACGAGGGCTTGGTGGAGGAGAACCTCTTTTCTGTCTATTTGTCCCGGTAAGCAGCACTGGCTCCCATGAGGCTGGGATGGTTTCGTCGGCATCATTATGTCTGCTGCTGGCTCAACCCTGCTGCCGCTGTCTCCAAAATATCCCAATATGCAAGTGCAGGGGTGCTCTCGGCCAGTGTGTCATTCTCCAGCCACCAGAACAGTTGGGGAATTTTGCCCTCTTTTTGGCTTGTTGGGGGAATATCTCTGGTTTCCAGCCAGCCACGTGCCTCCACCGCGATTCCCTTTTCCCTTTCCCTGGGCCCAAAGGGCCTGGCGTTCACACCGTCGCACACAAATGACTCACTGATGCTGAGTAAGGAGGAAGGGACCAGATGTGACTGCGCTGTCACAGGCCGTGTTTTGCCCCCCCGGGATTGTGGGCCCCGCTGTTTTGAGCTAACCGCCCCAAGGCTGCATGACAAACCCAGGGCTGTTCTTCCTTTTGTGCATCATCCAGCGAGAGGAAGGGGAGCCTGGTCTTCTTCGGTGGAATTGATGAATCCTACTTCACCGGCTCCATCCACTGGATCCCTGTCTCCTACGAAGGTTACTGGCAGATCTCCATGGACAGGTAACGCAACAGCTCCGCTCATTTGTGCTCATTTCCAACCCACCCAACGAGCCTGACCCAAGACCACCAACATCAGGGGCTTTCTGCTGGCGTCTAATGCCCCGCGATTGTGAGATGCAGAAGGCCAAAGGGAGGAAACCCCTAGGTACTTCTGTAAGTCTCACCAGAAACGGGAATGCCTTGGGACTCAGGCTAGTTCGAAAGCATCATTAGCATCCAACTCGTTATTTAATGGCCCTGGGCTTTGTCTGTTCCCTCCCTCCCCGCTGCCAGAGTCATCGTGGACGGCGAGGTGGTTGCATGCGAGGATGGCTGCCAAGCCATTGTCGACACCGGCACGTCCCTCGTGGCTGGGCCATACTCAGGCATTAGCAACATCCAGAGCGCGATCGGGGCCAGCCTGGGCGCCTACGAGGAGGTAAGAGCACCCAGCGCTCCCAGGGAGCCAGCTGCTTCTCACCGGTTGTTTCATACCTAAGAGCCTCTTTCCTCTGCAGTACGAAGTGAACTGTGACTACGTTAGTGCCATGCCCGAGGTCATCTTTGTCATCGATGGGGTTCGGTACCCCGTGTCTGCCTCGGCTTACACGGAGAAGGTAAGGGGGGGGGGGAACGAGGTGGTGCTGGGGCACAAAGGGATTTGCTGGCTGTGCCAAGCTCATGACGTTCGACTCAGCTCCACTCATCTTCTGGTGGCTCTGGGGGAAAGAGAAAGACAAAAGACGCTACCCCACAATTTCCACATTTGCCTTTTCTTGACCAATTGCAGATTGGCGACGGAAAATGCTCCACTGGCTTCGAGGACACCTCTGGGGACCTCTGGATCTTGGGAGACGTCTTCATCAGGGTGTACTACAGCATCTTCGACCGGGCCAACAACCGGGTTGGACTGGCCAAGGCTATTTAGACCCACCATGATGCCAGTGGTGCCATGGCTTTACCGCTCAACCGGACCGCGATCGTGTTTATCAAGCAGCAGGGCCTCAGTAATGAGTGAGTCTCTCCCATTGCTGGTGACATCCGTGCTGGCATAGCAATAGGAATAAATTGATCATTGACCATTCAGAGTTGGTGGCTGCACCTTTATTTGTGATAAAATGGAAAGAACTAAGAAGGAGGAGTTACAGACTTGCTGCTTCATTTCTCTTTGGCCAACACAGCAAGACTTTGGTCTTTGGGAGCTGAAGTCTTGCCTAGCGGTGGCTAAATGGGGTGGTCGTGGGGGACTAGAAAGTCGAGGCTGGGTCTTATATTGAGGCTACATCAATTGGCCAAAAATGGGGAGAAAAACAGATCTCTGCCTGGGGAGAAGAGGGAAGGAGGATGAATTCACATGCCCAGTGAGGTCCCTGCAGACCCACGGTCACGTCCCACCAGTGGGTCATCCAGCAGCTCCCTGTCCCTCGCCTCGGGGCTAGGTTAGCCAAGGCACCTCCCACCCCAGAGACCCATTTCAGCTCCGGGCACGCCAAAACCTGCTCAGCACCCTCCCGTGGGGCCGAGCCCCGCTGTCCCCCCACGCGGTCTCTACTAGACCTCACTCAGGGCAGTGACTCGGAGATTCCCGGGGGCTGCCTGGGGCCAGAGCACGCAGCAGGAGCTGGCAGGCTCCCCCAACGCCGGCCATCCTGTCGTAAGGCCTCTGCAGAAGCAGCTCCCAGCTGATCCCTGTCTTGTTTCAATTTCTATATTTCAGAGTGGGTCATTTATACTTAAACCGTGAGCCTTTACAGGGAAAATAACTAGGGTCCCTTTTCCAACACCAAACTAGTCTGCTCTCAGAGACATCCAGGAAGAGCCTGGAAACACCAGTTCTACCAGTTTGCTTCCTCAGTTACAGTCTTTTTAGTACTGGGGGAAAAGAAAGTCCTAAAATATTTATTTTATGACCATTTTCCCTTGCAATGATCAAGATGGTTCCTTCCCTGGTTTTGCTTCATTTCTTTAAAGTAGCAGCTCCCATTTTTTTTTAACAGAATTTACCTTCATCCCTATAAAACCACATTAAGAATGAAGGATGCCGCTTTCCTCCAGAGCAGCTCGTGCTCTCCGGGAGGTCGGTAGAGAGATCCAAGAGACCCTGCTGCTGCTTAATTTCTGCTGTGCTCAGTGATAAGGGGATATTTGCAGTATTTGTCGATGACTGACGCTACATTGCCTGTGGGACCTGCAGATCGCTCACGCTGGTGGTAACAGCTCAGGAGGATGCAGAGCATCAGCAACCCGCCAGGCACCAGGGAGATGGTTTCTAGCAGGGAGCCAGGGTGTTAAATGCCGGCGCTTGCATTAGACCTGCCTTAGACAGGAGAGAAAATTTAGCCAAGGCTGAGCTTAGCCCATCAAATCCCAGGTCTTGCTCTTGGGAGCAGCAGGGGAGGTCCAGGTGCTCTCACTTCTCTCCCCCTGCGAAAGCTGCTCCCTCTCAGAGCCGAGGTGTTGCGGGAGATGGGACATGCTGATTTATCCTTGCTGACTCCCTGAGCTCAGACAGCCTGAGCATGCAATAAAGAAAGAAATCAGCTAAAAGCTTCGAAACATTAATCGGAGCTGGGGGGGGGGGACACGCATGCCATGGTTCGGTTTATGGCCAGGGATATGTCTATCTTGGAGTGCCATCTCGTGGCTGCCGTGCCGAGCCCGTACTGCTGCCCACGGCGGGATCCCACAAAGATTAGATAGATTTGTCCCAGATTGTCCGATGCATCCGCTGCCCTCGGCAGGGTGGGCTCCCCCCGGCCACCCGCCTCATCCAGGCAGGCTCTGCACCATCCTCTCCATTTCCCATTTGGGCAGCTGGCTTGTTTTTCTCCCCAGTCAGCTCACCAATTTAAGAATTTAATCAGATGAAATGTCTTAATTTCGCCAAGAAATTGCCAACTTTGCTGCGATGTTAATAAATCCAATTTCTCGAAATTAAATGTGCTTAATTAAGGTCTGAGCAGCTCATTCCCTGCCTCATGGGGGATGCGGGACTCAGTCTGGCTGAGGCAGAAGGCTGCACCCAAAAGTGGGTGAGAAGCAAGGGCAGCACCTAAAATCAGAGCATGCCTCACGCCTGGCCATGGGTTTAAACTTGCTCCATGGATTTTCGGACAAAGCCAAGAGGTTTCTTTGCCTTCTCCATGGCAGTATAAAATTTCCAGGGGCCGTTCAGCCGTATGCCTGCTTGCTAGAGGACACAAGTGATCTGCTCGTTAGGGCTTGACTCAAGAACCAGGCAGTTAAGAACAGCCTTTTATTGATTTTATTGAGCTTTGGGTCTATTTGGGGGAGATATTAAGCTGCAGATTGTGCCGGAAATGTGTTTTCTGGTAGGTTTTTATCAAGCACTAGTTGAGAGTTGACACTGGGGATTCATTCAGGTTTCCTCCCGTTCACGTCAGGGTAAATCAGAAGTTCGCTACTGTGTTTGAGGAGGATTCGTGCCTCCGGCCTTGTCGCCCATAGCAAAAATCAGGGCTACAGGGCTGCTGCCCTGGGGACGGGCTTTAGACGCTTGATCTCCTGCTACAGGCAGCAGCGGTCCTGCTTAAGGCTGAAATTGGAGCAACCACCACATGGGTTTGCAGGTGGAAACCAGCCCCGACCGCCAGCAAGGCTGCTCCAGATGTGCAGCCCGCGTCCCAGCTGTGCTGCAAATATGCTGGGTCCTGTTACATGGCACAACCCTGTTCTCAGCAGGGTCACACGCCGAGGCCAGCATGATACTCTGGGATGGCCACACGCAGGGGTGCTCTGAGGCCAGACCCAGGCCCCAGAAGTCCCAGACCTTGCAGAGGTGACGCCAACAGACCTGGGCGGCAGCAAGGCTGCAGCCAGCGAGAGCCCTCGGCAGGCGGATCTGGAGCACAAAGCTTTGTAGTTTCTCACGTCACAACCCGCATGCACGATTCCTGCCCATGGACCGGGTCCCGCTGTGCACGGAGCTGCACAGCACCAAGAATGAAAAGCTGGACCTGAATAAACAGGATTTTCTGCATGCCACACTTTGAAGCATCTATTCTTTTATTTGAGAATAAAGCTTACAAGTTAATAAGATTCAGGTTGTTCATCCTTCCTTCCATCTATCCATCCTTCCATCCATCCCTCCAGGTCTCCCCTATTTCAGGCCCTGCTTTGCTATGGGAGCAGGAGCAGTGAAAAATTCAGGGAATTTCCATACCAAGCAAGCCAAATATTTTCCAACCCAAACCTATTTGCCAGGGTTTCTCATGACCAGTTCCCAAGGGATAAACACCAAAAGTGCTTCAGCTTTGATAAAGGGGGGGGGGGTGAAGATTGGGGAGGGGAGTTCTAAAAAAAATAAAAGAATGTAAAAAGTTCAATAGTTTCTAGAGGGAGAGGTGGAAAAGGATAAAGAACCTGCTAGGAAAAAAAATAGCAGTGTGTAGGCATGCAGGAGTGTAATGAGGAGTGAGTGGCACAGAGCTGGGGGAGTCTCAGCCCTGCCGCTCTCCAGCTGTGCCCAGCTGTGCCTCCCGCCTCCTCCAGCCGTCCCTGCAGAGGGATGGGGATGCTGAGGCCTCTCCCATGCTGGAACAAGGTGGGAAGGAGGTTAAATAGCTCCTGGGGCTCCTCCTGTCCAGGATGACGGTCTGTGGGTTCCTGGGGATGGGATGAAGAAGAGGATGGTGGTAGGGACTGGGAGAACCTGGAGGAAACCAGGTGAAAGGGAGGATCGTCCCAGCATCCAAACCTCTCCTGTGGGCGCTGTGCTGATGTCCCCATCCGTCTCCCTGGGGTGCAAAAGGCCTCGTTGCAGGGAGACCGTCCACAAAAAGAAAAACGCAAACCGAAAATCCTGGAGCGGAGCCGGCAGGAGCTTTGCAGCAGAACTGGCGGGAACGCAGGATTTCTGCTACAGGGAAAATCCCAGCATGCTCAAATTCACACTTTCCATCAGACCAGGAATAAAAAAAAAAAAAAAGCCATCTTTCACAGCTCCTTTCTGAAGCAAATTGCAAACCATTGTGAACAAGACGTGCTGGCACATTGCGTAATGAAAATGTCAAACCTTTAGGAGATGAGACACCAAATGTAACAGATGTGGGATATAAAAGCGGATGTGTAGACACTGCATGAGAAACTGTGATTTTAATGTAAGCAGAAACATCAAAAAAGCCAACTGAAACAGTGAAGCTGGAACAAAATGTTTTTGTTGGAGGAAAAACCTGCTGGCACTGGAGGAAGAGAAAGAGAAGGGCAAGATGATCTGTTTCTGTTTTCTCCCATCAAAAACATCCATGGGAATTTGCACGTTTCGGAGAAAAAAAAGAAGCGCCTTTTGCAAGGGAGAGCTGAGCTGTCGCAAAACGTCAGTGTGCATTACTCTGCGCCCCACTTGCAGGAACAGAAGTGGCAATAAAAGGTGCAAGGTCACAGAGACTTGTCTCCAAGGGCTTTTGTACCCCTGAGTCGAACATCCATTTGTTTTAGGAAAAATCACCTTCCCTCACTCAGAGCCCAGCTCTTCCATCGGAAACCCCAGTGGGCATTGGGCCATGGTGCCCTGGACCCGTCTCAGTGACTGTACCATCCTGGCAGGTCTCCATCCCTCTCTTCCTAATCCCCCCAACCAGCGGCTCGGCCCCATCCGGCACTGCCCGCCCTGCTGTGCCAACCGGGAACTCATCCAGCTGCAAAAATAACTTTGGAATATTTTTTTGCTGGATTATTTTTCAGCCAGATCAGTCCCAGATCTGGGAACTGCTCACATCTCCAGATCCGGAGTGGCAGGTGGGGAGGAAATATTTGAGATGCATTAAGCAGATCTGCCAGCAAAATCATAACCGATGGTTTTCAAAAAGCAGAGAGCTGGGCTCATCTTCACCTCTAGACAGATGAGTGGCCCTGGGCAAATCATTTCATTTCTTTTTGGCCTTGTTTCCCCTGCTGTAACTGGGCGAAATCTCTATATACGCTCCAGTGGGGAATTCCGCTCTGATGCCATGACCAGAGAAGCTAAATGTCAAGCAGATGAGCATCAAATAATAAAAAACAGACTGATGGGCAGCGAAGAGAGATAAGAAAGATGGTATTTATTTGAACAGCCACAGGAAATAAGAGATTGAAAAATGTCTACAAAAAAAAAAAAAAAAGCAGCAGCACATTTGGTTAAAAAAAATTACAGCGTGCAGATGTTTTATACCTCAGGTGGCAAATCCCATCCAATAACGCCTAGTCCTGTCACAGCCACGACCATCATTTTTTGGCCTTGTCTCGAGGGTAAGCCCCGTTGGTTTTGTTCAGCGACTCCATGCTGCCGGCTCCCGTCACCACACTCGTGAGTATTCGCTCCACCTCCCCGGGCAGAATTTGTTTCTCTTCGTTCTCTGTCTCCCTGTGGTAGAAATAGTTGAAGTTCGAGACGATGACGGGGACGGGAAGTGCAATGGTCAACACCCCTGCAATAGCGCATAGAGTCCCCACAATCTTCCCACCCAAGGTGGTCGGGCACATGTCTCCGTAGCCGACGGTCGTCATCGTGACCACGGCCCACCAGAACCCATCGGGGATGCTGGAGAAATGGGACTGCGGCTCATCCACTTCTGCAAAGTAGATGGCGCTGGAGAAGAGGATGACGCCGATGAAGAGGAAGAAGATGAGCAAGCCCAGCTCCCGCATGCTGGCCTTGAGGGTCTGCCCCAGGATCTGCAGCCCCTTGGAGTGCCGGGAGAGCTTGAAGATGCGGAAGACCCTGACCAGGCGGATGATCCGCAGGATGGCTAAGGACATATTCTGCTGCCCGTTGAGTTCACTCTGCTGGATCAGCTCAGTGGTGAGTGTCACGAAGTAGGGGATGATGGACACAATGTCAATGATGTTCATGATGTTCCTGAAGAACTCAGTCTTGCTGGGGCACACAATGAACCGGACGAAGAGCTCGAAGGAAAACCAGACAATGCAGGCAGTCTCTATGACGAAGAAAGGGTCTGTGAAGGTGCTGTGGGCTAGCAAGGCGTCCGTCGCGTTCCTAGCGATCTCCTTAGGGGACCTAAACTCCCGTTCTTCCCTGAACTCCGGCAAGGTCTCCATGCAGAAGATGATGATGGAGATGACAATGACCAGGACAGAGACCAAAGCTACGCCCCTGGCCGCACTGGAGCTTTCAGGGTACTCGAAGAGCAGCCAGAATTGCCTATGAAAGTCATTGGTTGGTAAGAGAGTCTCAGGGTCCTTGATGAACCCTTCATCCTCCCTGAACTGGTCCATGGCTTCATCACCCAGCTCGTAGAAGGTGATTTCATCAGCAAAGACATCGATGGGGACATTGGCTGGGCGCCGGATTTTCCCGCCGGACTGATAATAGTACAGGATCCCATCAAAACTGGGCCTGTTCCTATCGAAGAAATATTCATTCCTCATGGAGTCGAAGTAACGCATCCTCTTTTCTGGGTCCCCAAGTAAGGTCTCGGGAAACTGGTTGAGGGTCTTGAGCCGCGTCTCGAACCTCAGCCCAGCGATGTTGATGATGACGCGCTGATCCCCCTCATCCATGCCCACCCGCTCCCCCACCAGGTGCTCGCTGAACTCGGCGGAGAACCTGGAGAAAATGGTCTCATTGTTGGCGTTCTCGCTGTTGATGAGGATTCTCCAGTTGGAGAGGAGGTTGGCGCAGCTGGGATGGCCTTTCCGTGACTGGCCGGCGGGGCTGAGGTCGTTTGAATAACAGGGATCCTCCACGATCTGATCAGCGTTGTCAAAACTGACTAGTGCCACCTCCATCTCCTTCCAACTGGACACGTCCATCATATACTAATCAGATTAGCGGCATAAATCCCTGGGTTGGATACCAGCAGCTTGCGTCTTTCCCACGCTGTGAGGATCTGCAAGCGAACAGACAAGGAGACAGAGATGAATTGTGCATGTGGATCGTTTTTCCTCAATTAAAAAGAACAAAATGGATCTGAGGTCAGAAAAACCTGTACTTTTAATGAAAAAGCTAATTTCATTGACTGGCAAAAGCAGTAGACTTCCAGCCTGCCTTTCAGCTCAGGATCCTGCAGGCCCTTTACATGGCATCATTATTACCGGTAAACTTCCCAATACTGTTTACAGCAACCAAGGATAAAAGGGTAGGTAGGTGGTAGCAAAGGTGGGGACGAATGCAGATGTCCCACCCGGCCTTCCCCCAGCCCTGCAATACCAGGCGCCATTTTCAGAGATTCCCAGGATCATACACTAAATCACAGGCTGCGGGGTCCAGCATTTGGAGTGGGATTCAGAGGTATAAACATCCTCCAGAGCTCTCCTAGGACTCCTTCATAGTAGACCTGATGGTCTCAGGTCACTCCAAGAGCCTGGAAAGAACCTCATGGATGGTGATGTGAATCCCTCTGGTGTCATCACCACTGCAAAAGGCGCCGAGCACCCAAAATACCCCCGGGCGCTCATCGCCCTAACACGCTGCTGCTGTCTTACTCAACCTGACAGCAAAGCCGGAGCAGAGCCCAGGGACCAGGCCAAGTTACAGAGCTGGGAAATTACCTGTCCTGCTTTGGGAGAAGTGCCAAGAGAAATTAGAGGTTAACAGGGAATGGTTCTGGGGCGATTTGTCCAGCAAACTCAGACTTCTGATTTATTGAGAGGTCTCCAACCCCTCTGCCCTCCCACACTTTCCCCTGCAAATATATTTTCTGGATATGAAAAAACACCGAAGGACACGCAGAAGTGCTCATTCCTACACGTGAACGCTGATCACCAAGGGCAAGCTGGCTTTCTCAGCCGGCAAAGTTCAGAGGGAGGGACTGAAAAACACAAATGCCCTGAATTGCCCAGAATAGCAATGCAATTTAGGCCACGTCTGTGTGGAAAAGCAGGGGCTGCTCTCCACGGTGGCCTTAACCACTTCGCAGCACCGCTGGACCACTGACGGGATGGGGCTGGCCCCGATGTGGGGACGCAGCTCAGGCCAAAGAGACATCAGGTCATCATCTGCCCCTTTCCCAATTCGGGGAGCGCACGGCCCTGGACAAGACCTGGCGAGACACCACGGAAGCCATGCCCACTTCCAGCGGTTCTTGAAATCTCTGCCAACCTCCCAAATCTCCATATTTAACCAAAGTTGGAGCTCTGAAATTTTTTTCTCTGTTTCCCCACCCATGCCAACGTACTGCTGTCAAAGTTGGATAGGGACAAGATAGAAACAGCACTTTGCCCAAATCTATTGCAAAAGTAGATGTTAACATCCTGGCTTGCTATGAATCCTTCTTCTGATACCATTACAACCTAAGAAGGCAAGTTGTCCTAGAGGTGCTCACAGCCAGGTGAGAGCTCAACCTTTCTCTTTACTCAGCAAAATCATGAGATGCTGGATCTGGGGACATGAGCCAAAGCAACCCCCCTTAAAGCTCCTGTTTCCTTTGCTTTGGTGTCCTTAAGACTCCATCTCCTTGGAGTTGCTTCTGGCTCTGTTTTTGTGCCAGTTTGCCCATGGAGGCAACCGTTTTGGAAGAAGAGAAGCGAGCTGGGAGAAAAGTTTGGGGCAACATAGCAGAAATCAGGCCTGGAGAAAGCAACAGCGGGGTTTTGCCCTGCAAGGAGCCTGCTGCAATGATGAGGAGCCCCGTGTCCCCTGAGCCGACCTTCTCCATCCCCAGCCCCTGCTCGGCAAAGCCAGGCCAGAAGGGCTGGGGTGAAAGCACACCCAAGGATCTGCAGGGCTCCGCGGGACTGGGTTCAATTTATGCTTGACATTTCAACTGCTCGACCAGCGCTGCTGCGGGCACGGCGAGATGTTTGTTCCTCCGGCAATGCAGAGGGAGCTTCTAACTTTGGTGGTGGGAAAGCAGCAAGTGCTGCTGGTACCCGGAGGTGAGAGCCTGCTGGGGCAGCTCGCTCCGGCCCCGGGGCTCCAAGCTCTTTGCAAGCTGGGGTTAGAAAACCATGAATTAGTAACAGCAACCGAGAGCTGCAGAAATGCACATTTTAGTCCCCTTGCAGTATCAGAAACCGGGTGGAGGGAGAAGGGGTGCTGCTATCAGCCAGGTCCAAACAAAGCTCTTCTGATCTTTCTAGGGAAAAACTGGTGTTAAAGAAGAAAGAAAGAAGAAAAAGCATATATTCATTTCATGCCACGGCCTGAGACCGGCTTAAGCAGCCTGCGAAATCGCCTCCTCGATCAGCACCGCGAGATGATCTTGGTATTTTACGCATTAAGTGTGCTTTGCTCTTAATGCTGCTCGCTGGCACCGCGTGCGAGAAGATTCGCGAGCGCCGATTAAAACAGGCTGGCGGCAGCGTGGGGAAGCTCGAGAGCTTGGCTTTGGTCTGGAGCCGCTGGAAATGACCACGTTTCCCCCAAAATATGTTTCTGCACCCTTCACCATGCGGGGCTGGGTCTTTCTTTTGGGATCGCCCAGGTATCCCAAACCTCGCAGACCGCCCCGTCTGCCTCGTTTTACACGTAGGCTAAAACGAAGGGAGCTTCCCAAAGCCGCAACGCGATCTCCCGAAGCCAAACTGAGCCGCCGCACCGCCTGCTCCGGGCTTGGAGGTCTGAACTAGAAAGTCAGCTCGGTTTTTTTTTCCTCCTAAATCACCTAACATCTGCTTCGCAGAATCTGATTAACTAATACCCTGAAATCCCTGGCTGCGGAGAGGGGGGGAAAAATGCAAGGGAGAGGGAAGGCGAAAGAGAGAAAGGTCATTTCGAGAGACGCTTGGGTTTTTCCTAGCGCGTTACACTGCAAATTAGTAAACGGGTGCCACGTTCGCCCCGGTCCCAGCGCGGCAGCGGGAACTTGCAGCCCGGTTGCTCCTGCCTCCCGCCTGGGCTAACCCCGGCGGTGCCTCGCGGCGTTGGGGGGCCGATGGCTCTCGCCCAGGTCTCCCCGGAAAACCGGAGGCACCGAGATGCTTCCCCACTGCCGCGAGACCTCGGGTGACGTCTCCCATCGCCCCCCGCCCGCGTCCCGCCGGGTCACCCAGGCGACTTACCCGCACGGGGCGAGGAGGTGCCGGCGCGCTCTGCATCTGGGAAGAGAATTATTAAATACACATAGGGATGGGGGGGGAGTCCAGCTGTACCCTTGGAAGGTCCCCTGGGATAAAGCAGCCAATGTCATTTAAAAGCCTCGCCGCTATTTGGTTCACGGTATAACTGGCAGCCCGGCGAGCGGGGGGTTTTGGCAGCACCCGGCAAAGATCGGAGCCTTGGCCCCCCCCATCACCCCGGGGAAAAGCACATGGTTGGCCCTAAAAGATTTGCAGCACTTCATAAACCTTTTTTTTATTTATTTTATTGATAACCGTGCTAACGGGGTGGAAAAGAGGAGGGGGGACCCCAAGGGCCAGGCTGGAGCATCCCCAGGCAGCCCGCTGCCCACCTACCTCTCGCCCGCGGCCGCGGGAACGGCGGGCTCCTTCCCGGGCGGCCCGTCCGCGCCGGCGGTGAGGTGGCCACGGCGGCTCCGCCGCGCCGGACATCTTAGTCCCCTCGCCGGGCCGCAGAGGCCGAGGTGACCGGGATGACGCCCGACGAGCGGCGACGCGCTCCCCCCCGGCACCTGGCTGCCCGCCGGCCTTTGGCTCGTGCCCCAGCGCCGCAGGGCTTATATCCGCCGTTAATAAATAAATAAACCCTGAGCCGCCCCGGCGAGTGGGACCGGGCGGCTTCGCATCAGACGCTGAAATAGCTGGGCTTCTGCTTGCTTGCTTTTTTTTGTTCTTTTTTTCCCCCCTCCATTTATTTTTGCTTTCTTTGCTTTTAGGAGCCAGGCAGGTGCCTGGGGCTCGATGCATGGGGTGGGAAGCAAGGGGGTCCTGCAGCAGCCTTCGCCCAGGCACCCCCCATCCTCCTCCTCCTCCCCGCTTTGGGAAAGCGGAGGTGGCGCCGGCACATTTCTGCCCGGGCGCCGCAGCCTGGATTCCTCCACGCTGACGCTCCTTTGCTCCTGAGGGATCCGTCACCTAAATTCCACCCCCCCGCTCCAGCTTCCTTTTCTGTCCTCGGAGCCATTTCGTCCCCTCCACATCGTTAATGAGAGCATTAAGCCACCCCGTCCCGGAGGAGCCCTGGGGCCGGGCGCGAGATCTCACGCTCGGCTCCCGGCGCCTGCGGCCACAGCCAGCGATGGAAACGGCATACGGCGTTAATGGATGCTCCCAGGACCTAAATCCCTTTTGGCCACCTTCAAACCCATCCCGTCCTGCAGGGAGACGGGGCTTTGGGGTGAGCACTGCCCTTCTTTGGGTTTATTTTTTGTCTTTGGTTAAACCTCGCGGGCATCCTGCACCCACGCTCACCTCTAAGTGAGGACACGGGACCGCTGCCCGGTCGCTCCGCACGCACAGCTCTGGCATTGAGCGGAAGGGAAAAAATAAAGTAAATCCCGGAGCCTGTCTGCGCCGGCTGCAAAGAGCTACCGGAAAGCACAGGAACGTGTGCCTCATCCAGCCGCCCGGTGCTCGGGGACGTTTTGCAGTGGGTCCCTGTCTACCCTAGGGCAGGTCCCGTGTCACCGCGTCTCCACCAAGCTCAGTCTTGCACAGACAGTGCAGAGCACTGACCAGCTCATCACACCGACTGCCCCTGCGCGCTGACCGGGGGCAAATTGCAAGGGGGAGGCGTCGTGCAGACCTCATTCTCCAACAAGGCTGCCTTAGGGGATTTCTTTCCCCAATTCTTGGACAGACACAAGCCTCAGCCCACAGGCCAATTCCCTGCAGCGATGAGCCCCTGCTAATTCCCCTCTTTCTTAGCAAAATTAATTAACTTAGGCTCAGTGCTACTGCAGCTACCCGGCTCCTGGATCGTGGCCAGTTTGGGTCCAGGCCGGCCCCGGGACAGTGCCCTCGGGCAGCAGCGTCGCTCCAGGCACCTCTCCAGCTGCTGAAGATATCGGGGTGAATCTGCCTCGTTTCACAGCTCTGCAAGAAGCTGCCGCAGCTGAGCGCCGTGCCCAGCACGTGCCGTATCGGCTATATTTGCTATTCTGGCTTTTAAACCTTGGCAGAGATTTGCAGCGGTGAGCACCGCCCAAACTTTTCAACCCCCTGGGCCGATCGCTCCGGAGCCCGGCCGGCTGCTCCGAGAGGGCGGCAGGATCCGGCCCTGCGGGAAGCCCAGGGTCGGGCAGCCCCCGCGCCAAAGCCCTGGGGCTTGATCCGAGGAAAGACCCAGCGAAAGCTGGCAAATGCCGCTCCTAAGCTCAAGGCTTCAGCGAATTCAAGCTTAAAGCAAAGGTTTGCAGGCGCAAACTCACTCAATCGCACGTCCAGCCCGGATGCGACGAGGACGAGGGGCAAAGAGACCCTCTGGCTCCCCGGAGAGGCTCGGGACAGCGGCAGGAGAAGCATCCCCGGCCGGGCACGCACCAGCCCCCTTTAATCCCTCTCAGCTTGCATCCTCTATTCTGATTTTTTCCCCATATTTATATATATATATATATATATATATATATATATATATATTAAAAAATCAGATTAACAGCGAGCCCGGTACATACAGTACACGCCACGAGACGGATGAAACCAGCCTGAGACCCAGACACAGAGCCCAAATTAATCATCTCTGGATTAACCAGGTCAGGCTGTAATTTAATAAAGAGGAGAGCGCTCGGCGCGCGCCGGGACGAGGGAGCTGCAGGGCGCCGGGCGCGGGCGGCTGCTGCAGGAGGGCGTGAGGCAGCGCGGGGAGCAGCCGAGGCCAGACGGTGCCAAACGAGCTCTGCGGAGAGGCAAAGGCAGCCCCAAAAGTGAGACACCGGCACCTTCCCTGCGCTCGGAGCCGACTGGGAAAGGATTTAAGCACGTGTTTAAGCTTGAAGCGTGCTGCAGGCGTGCTTTCCCAAACGGGGCTTTCAAAGCCGCCGCGGTTTGCTCTCCTCCGGGATTAATGAAGGGGAAAGCGTGAGCCCGGCGTTGCAAAGGGTCGACGCGCTTTAGCAAGCGGCTGGCGGACGGCAGCGCTGCCGCTTTGCAAGCGCTTTGATTAGCCGGCGTGAAAGATGTAGCTGCAACACAAGATCGTGCTTGCAGCTGCACCGAGTCGGGGCGAAGCCCCTGGCCAGGGCGAAGCCCCTCGCCGGGCGTCCCGGGAAAAGCGGCGGGTCGGCTGCGCCGTGCTCCTTCCCCTCTTCCACCCTCCCTGCTCGCGGAGGATGCAATGAAGACGCAATTTGAGCCTGAATCAATAGGCAACTTTCCTGATCTTTTCCGAAGTGCTTTGATATCAGGCACGAACAGGCAGAGCCCCCCCTTAGAGCTAGGTCGGCGTCCAGCCGTATGGAGGAGCAGGGCTTACGCCAGCTCTATAACCTCAGCCTGCTCCTAACGCCAACGAACGACCTTGTCCACCTCCAGAACTGGCTGCTTCTGCACTGGCACCTATTCAACAGCAAAAGCCTCCCAGGAGATTGCGGCCGGAGCCAAAAACGGCGCAAGCGGCAAGCGATAGGTCACCGATTTGCAGAAAGCAGAAGTCAGTAATTAGGCCACGCTGATATTCGCATCGACCCCAATTTTTGCAACAGCAGTAGCACAAAGCGACAAAGTTTGGGGTCTGGGCATTGCGCCCCCGACTCGCAGCGGCACAGCACCGAGTGCTGAGCCACCATCTGCCCTAAATACAGTGGCACGGCTCTTCAGCGGGTTTTAACAGCCGCCCGCCCAGCCCTCGACCCTGCCGTCCTGCCCGAGCTCGTGAGTTATAGCTGGGACACGATGCTGCCGGGACCCTCTGCCACTGGGGTTACTTGCGGCACGGGCCCCCTCTGAGCCATCCCGCTTGCATCCCCCTCTTTTCCCAAGGACAAACTGAACTTATCCCCTACATCATCATCACCCCCCAAAAAATGATGCAGGAGGAGAACTGGGACCCCGCAGCCCCTCTCCGCTCCCACCTTCGCCCCGCCGCCGAGGGCGCTGCAAGGAAGGAGCAACAAACCCGGCTGGCGCGTGGTCCTCATCCCCCTCCGGCGAGCGGGGCGCGTTGTCCCGCTGCCTCCATCCTCCCGGCGCCGAGGGCGATGCGGCGGTACCCGAGCGCCCTTCAGCTCCGCTCGCCAGCAGCCGCCCTCCGCTCCGGCCCCCTCGGCTCGCCCCGACGCATGGCCGTGCCGGAGCCAGCGCGGGGAGGACGGCGGCTCTCCCCCGCTCGGCAGAAAGGCGATGCCGGTACCCACGTGAGCCCAGTGGGACTCCTTGCCCTCATTCTCCTCCTCGCGCCTGAGAACGGGCTTCGGCGCCGACGATCCGGGTGCCCCCTCGTCGGGTCCTGCCTCCGGGGACAGCACCGCCTGCACGGCCAAACATGGGTGCACACGCGCGCCCGGCCTCCGCTTCCCAAGCGAGGGTGATGATGGAGCGCCCCGGAGCCGAGGAGGACGAGATGATGCTCCAAAGTGGCCCAAGCAGAGCTGCTTGCTGGGGGGGGGGGTTGGGGGAGGCTGTCTGCCAAATGCAGCCAGGCTGCTACTGTTTTCAAACAGGGTCAACAAATTAATTTGCCATCCTGCTAATTTGCACCTGCGGAAGAAGATGGAAAAAGCAGGATCCCCTCCCCGATCCTCCCAGCAGTCTCGCTGCGGCGGCAGGGTCTTGCCTCCCTCTCCCGCGGGACGGCGGCCCGGGACCCCTCCGGCCATGTAGCCCGATTCCGCTCTCGCTCCTGGTCCCTTTAGCAAGGCGCTTCCTCAGCGCGCTGCAATGAGCTCAGACCCCGTTTGCTTCCAGGCGCGGGAAAATCCGCCCTTCCCGGGGGCCTGCGGTTCCCATTACACACAGAAGGGCAGTTTCCAAACTGCCAAAGCTTCGGGAACGGCACCAGCATGGATGCGGCCGTAGCCCCTCGGCTCCCTGCGTGCCCTTGGCTCATCCAAGGGGCCGGAGCCGGGACAGGCCGCCTGCCAGCATCCTCCATCGGCTTCGGCGAAGGCTTCAGAGCTGCCTTTTTACGCCCCCGCCTGCTTCACCATAACGAGCTGCAGAGATTTCCCTTTTCTTTTATTTCTCCAGCATCTGCACAAATCATCCCCTTCCTTCCCTGGCTGCAAAAACGCACAAGTAAAGGCCCAGTGACGGCATCGCCGTGCAGGACTGGGGGTGAAGCCCAGCTGGGGCACGTCACAGCTGATTTCCGAATGCCATCCCCAGCCCTCGCATGCATCCCGAATCCTCCCACCACCTCCTGGGGCTGCTCCAGGCTGGACTTATCCCCCTCAAAACGCCTGGAGGATGCTCAGCTCTGAAAGCCAACAATTCCTCCGTGGCACAAGGGGAGCTACGGGCCCCCTCTTGGGAAAGGGGCCGACCGCGTGCCTAAAACGCAACCGTGGAAATCTGCCTTGGAAAGACTCCGCTCGCAGCAGATCGGGTACAACAGCCGTGGTGCTCAGCCGCTTTCGGGCTGCGGGAGACGCTGGGGGAACGGCTCGGACGAGGCACCCAGGCTCCCCCGCCCTGCAGGTTCGATCGGTCTGTGAATCATCAATATAATCTTATCTTTTTTTATTCCCCCATAGAAAATAGGTTTTATTCCGTTGAGGTTTTGCCTGTACGGAAATCTGTGTTAAAAATCTCAGCCTTGATCGAATTTTTGCAAATCAAGCCGCTAGAAACCACCCAGTGTTTGACGCAAACACTGCGATTTTCAGATACTCTGCAATGGGGGAAAAGCTCCGGGTTTTGGCGAGCGTGTTGAAGAGAACAACGCAAACAAAAGGCTGGTAGGGAAACCCATCCGTATCCGTTTGCCGCTTGTCAGAGAGGGCCAAAAAAGAAATCCGTCCCGGACAGCTGGCATGCCGAGCCAGCCCGCGACTCCGCGAGAGGTTATCCGACACAGGGCTTTTCCAGCTGAAATATGAGGATAACCATAACTGTAACGGTGCCCCCGACACAGGGTCGGGCCGAGCGGGGAGGAAAGGCTACTTCAGCATCTGCCAGGCGGTTTGTGCCTGCCAGAAGCCGCCCCAGGGATCGCCTCTGGCGCTCGGCACGCACGCCTTCCCCCGGGACCGTGCAGCTCAGCACAAGCGATGCTAAACCGAGGAAAGTCTCGTAGCGCCGTCTGATTGCTTCCACCCTGCCTTTACCCGCCGTGACCTCTCTCCGATGAGCTTTTCCAGTCGTGCTCAGAGGCCAGAAACGTTCGTGAGCACGAGAGCCGCAGCGAGCAGGAAAAGCTCCAGCTGCGCGCCGGCGCTGACCCACGAGCAAGGCCAGCAAAGACGACCAAAATTGGATGAGTTTTGCACATTATTCTTAACCACCAGCTAAATGCAAATTGTACTAAGCCCACCAGAATTAGAAGCAGGACTGATCTGGCCCAGGGTTGCCATTAACCCTTCCCAAATCCTGCCGTGTTGCTCGTGTAAAGGCCGAAAATTTTCAAGCTCAGCGCGTCTTCCCAGACAGGCATCCCAGATCCCCAGGATCACCCAACACATCCCTTTATTTCCCAGCAAGATCAAGCAGACCTAAGACCAAGGCCCATTAACTATCATAATTATTACAACCTGAATCCAACGTCACCTATTCCCATCTCTCATCGCCTCTGCATTTAACTCGTACCGATGGAATAAATGCTGCCGCCGCTGTTTCAAGTTTTAAGTGACCACTTTGCAGCAATGGATTTCAGCCTGGCAGAAATACTGAAGAATTATTTCACCCCAGGCCCTTAAGGTTTAAATTGAGCAGGCTAAATGCAGCTAATATTTACTGGTATGTTTTTCAGCATCTTTGCTGTTTCTGTCTTACGCTTCAAAAAAGTAGACTGCGAAGGCCGATGTCTTTCTAATGGAAAACTTGCAATGTACAGAACAGAAAAGCAACTATTTTAAGTCTTGGGAAAAGAAGGCAGGCTGCAAACATTCAAAACACAGAGCATATCTGCTAGGGTTCAGGAATAAAACCTAGAGCATCCAAAAATCATATTTAAAAAAAAATCATACTAAGCACAGTTTAGTATAAAAACATAAGCCCAGTATCATTTCATCTAGAAATAAATGGGAACCTTTTCAACTAGGTGATTCTTCCACATCCTATAGATACTAAAATAAGAGGATCGGTTTAACGAAGGATCTTTCCACGTTTTTTACATTTCTATATCATTAATGCCATTCAGACTTTTGTATGTACAGTAAATAAAATTAAATCCAGCCACTCACCTGCAGCGTAGTGCAGCCAGCCTAAACTACAGCTCGTCCTCAAGCAATAGGAGCTCCCGTCTTGGTGGATATGGACGTGCTGGCGTCCGCTCGTCTCTGACACGCAGGTAAGGATTAAGAAAGAGTTTGTCTCAGATAAGACTCAGATTCGGAAATCCTACACCCCCATGAAACCCTATCTTATCTCACTGTCCTTGGCTTTAAAAGCAACACGAGGAAGAAATGCCGTAAGTGGGGCTGCTTTAACAAAACCAGTGGTCACACGCATAGATGACAACAGCAGCAGAAAAACCCCAAACTCCTCAAAAACCAGCCCCAGGAGAGGTCTACCCCCAAGAGCTTGGCTCCTGAGCTGAACCCCAAAATGGTAGTTTCTTCACTTGGGACAGGTTTGGCCCCATCAGTGCTCTACGGGCTTCAGAGCAGGCAAGAGCAGAGCCCTCACCTCTTAGCATCGCTGAGAGCTTCCCACCTGGGCAGCCAGCAGCAACATCCAGAAGTAGGCAGGTGTTTTAAGACCCAAAGGCACCAAAGAGTCAAGCAGCTCTTACCTGCCCGGGGAACAGGCTGCAGCCCCATCTCGCTTGTCTCCTCCTCGCCGTGAGCCAGGTGGTGGCATCGGACAACAGCAGGGAAGAGCCGACGCAGCCCAAGGTCTCAGAAGGGTCTTTGCTGGATCCTTTCAAGTCTAAGATATGGAAACCAGGTCACTACCTTCGGAGTCTGGCTCCAAGCACTTCCTTCCCCCGGGAACACGTGGGATGGAGTAAGCTCATCTCCCTTTGGCCAGGCGAGGAGGAAGGCACAGCCCTGAGCACGATGACCAGGATGAACAGGTCTTCTCCACCTCTCCTTGCTACATTCAGATGACCGACATGGGGTCTCACACTCCGTCCCACAGTGCCTCTGTAATCATCAACAGCTAGAGCTGGAAGGAGAGGTCCATGGCTTCCCCCAGTCATCAGCTTGGCCATTTTGCTTCAACCCAATACACGAGAAAGCCCCAAACAGCTCCCAGCTCCTTCAAGCACCATCCACCGCAGCACCTGCACGCCCAGCATCCCTAAGAAAAGTCACCGCCTCGTGGGCATTTCCCAAAGGTTATGGTTACACTGCAGTAACGGGGGATCTCATTAATTACCCGCGCGGCTCAACGGCGGCGCCACGAAGGCGCCGCGCGACGGACGTATCAAGAACCGTGTTAGCACGGCAACTGGAACAGGGACAAGCAGCAAGGGTGCCGCGCCGCAGAAAGGGCTGAAGTTGTCACAACGGCGTTGGCAGGCTCGATACAAAAGGCCGCCTCATCAATAGCTAATGGGCAAATAAATAAATGATGCACCCGCTCTGGTGAATCGTGTTTCTCCCTCCTTGCTGCACCATCTCCCTTCTCCCCACTTTCTGTCCTGCTCTGGTCTTCCTGCTCCTCCCTTTTCCAGCTTTTCAAGACTTGGGTGGATTTGCTCCTTTTTTTGGAAACTTTTAAAGCTGTAGCTGCTGCGGAAGGATGACACCGTGGCCAAGGCAGAAAAGCACAGCTGCAGATATACGACTCCAGATATATGGCCCCAGCTCCTGCCGGTGAGAGCCACCATCCCAAGCGGGGTCTGATGCTGATGGGAGCAGGATGGGCTCATCTGGCCCTGGAGCCGCTCTCTGACCCAAACAGGGGGGTAAGAGCAGGACAAATATAAGTGAGATTTTTCCCTAGGGAAAATCTCTGCTGCATGCCTTGCTGAGCCCAGCACCAGCTTCACTGCAGTCCTCTCGGTTTGGGTCAAAGCTGAATTTGGCTTCTCCGCGGGGTCTTGGTGGCCAAGATCCATCAGGACCAGGAGGATGGGGTACCACCGGGCAGTGCTAAGCCTGGCCACCCCAAACCCTCCCCAAGGAGGGTCAGCATTGCTCCAACGCGTGAGACTTCCCCGGGCTGTGCTTCTGCATCCCCCGTGGCGCCAGGGCTGCCTCTGCTCCGAGGTGCCCTCGACAGCCGGTGCCAGCCTCCTCTGGCAGGGGAACGCTGTCCTGCAAACCCAGAGCCAGAAAGTGGAGCACCGGGCAGCGAAACCAAAGCTTGCCGAGGTGGCTTGGGCTCCGCGCCCGGCCCGCCTGCCACCTGCCCGGCACCGGGCTGGAACTGCTCGAGCGCCGCCAGACACGTGCCAGCAGCTCCCCGGCGGCTGGTCCAGGCTTCAGCAGGTGCCTGGCAGGGAGGCAGAAGAGGGGCCGGCTTGGGGGGTTGCAGAGGGAGAAAAAGGGCCTGTGCTTTGCCTGCCCAGGGGGATTTTGCATCCGAGCCCATGCAGAGAGGTGGGGGAGAAGGTGTGGTCCTCTCGGCTCCTGCGTGAGCACATCCTCTGCTGAGGTCCGATAACATCATCACACTGTTGAGCCCTAGCATCACCCTGAGCGAAAGGAGCAGCTCTAGTTTGCGTCCAGCTCTGTTCCTGGGCCAGATCCTTGCTGCTCCAGGGGGCCTTCCCCCTCCAGCGACACGTCACCTGGCACAGCCGGGCGTCTTCGAACACACACCCCGGAGTTACCATCCCCAGCGTCCCGAAACCCTGGACCAGGAATGCAGGAAGCAGAGTCCGAGCAAAAGCAGCTTTCTGGATCCCCACGTCCCCTGCACAATCCAGCCACCGCCGGTAGCCCGAGCCCTGCAAAGCCGGGGAGGGAGGCAGATCCGCCTCGCCAGCGCATCCCACAGCAGTGCGGCATCGCGTTTTAGCAACCGCTTCACTCGCAGGCCTCGTTTGCCAGCTGCTCCTGTTTCAGCAGGGGCAGCAGTTTCCCCCTCGCCGTCCCGGGCCCCGTTTCCCTTCTGGTTTGCGGGCAGCACCCGGATACCTGCCACATGCCACCACCGGTCCGTTCTCTCCCCGTCAGACCTGCAGCACAGAAAATAATAGATTGGACTTGGAGATGCTTCCACAGATTAACCCCTCGCTGCTGCTTTGAAGCGGAGGAGCCAGGTCGCTCCCGAGCGGAGCTGGGATGGTGGGATGCAGCGGTTTTGGGGGAGCCAGATTTGCTGGGCACATCTCCCCTTTGCAAGGTGTCCTGCTCATCCTCTGTGATAAATCACCGTCCCTGATTCACCCAGAGGACGTAAAGAGTTTCGGGCAGAGTCGCGAGCCGGATCCCAGCCCCTGTGCCAGCTCTTAACCGCAGGGCGACGGCCCCACTGGCCGCTCTGTCCCCCCAGGCCTCATTTCCCTCGTGTTCACCCACCTCTAATCTTTCACGATCGCTTTCCCTCCCCGCTCTGATTTCACGGGGCCGCGCTCCGCTATCCCTCTGCCGGGGCGCTGCGCGGCAACCCGAGCCCCGTCCCCTCCTCTCCATCCTCCAGGGCGCCTATAAATAAAGCCACCGATCGCCCCGGCCCCCGCGCTGACCCCGCTGAAGCGCCGCTCCCTGATCCTCCCGTGCCCAATCTGACACTGCGCCGCTAATTGCGCGGCTCCTGTTCCAGGGATATTACCTTCGCTTTGGGTTTGCATAACCCCAGCCCACGTCACAGCAGATCCCGGTCACCGAAATCAAGCTGTTCTGTATCAGTAACAAGAAACTTTAACCACCACCTCTGACCCCGGTGGACCTCTGCCGCAGCTTCTTCTCCAGCATCTTACCCTACCGCCCATGGAGGATGGAGCTGAAGCATCCGTCTCCAGCCAATATTTAACCTGCACAAAGGCTGTTGCTTGTCTGTTCTGTATTAGGGACAGCTGAAAAGAAAACAAAGTGAACAAGAAAATCAGCAAAGAGGATGAGAAACGCTCACCTCGTGCCTGTCGCTGGACCAGTCCAGGGCTCTGGGCTCAGCTGTGCTCGTCTTGGGGTGATGATCCTCTGGCAAGTGAAAGGGAGATTTGCTTCTGCCTGCTCATGATGAGGACAACGTGCCTCCCAAGGGCATATTCCTGCTTTCCAGGTAGCCATAAGGCCAAGCATGGCTTTACATCATCGCCAGACCTCAAAACAGTGCTGAAGGAGGGGTTATAGATGGGGAAACTGAGGCAGGGGGCATCCAAGAAGGCTGACCTGCAAAAAAAACTCCAGGGCACCCTCCATGCCCCTGCGCTGAGCACTGGAGGGGCCCATGTGCTGCACCAAGACAAGGTGCTGCATACCCCAGAAAGTCCCATTGGGGGACTGCTCTCACCGTCTTGCCCTCTTTAATGAAGTTTAAGGTTTTTTATTGTTAAGAGAAGGATTCACACAGGATTGGAAGGCCCTTGGCTCTCTCTGCGTCTCTTTTTGTCCCTCCTTCACTGTCTTTCCAAAGATAACCGCTTCCCCAACAGCCCCATCTCCCCCCAGGTTCCCAGCAGGGAAAACAAGCAATATGTCTTTATATCCTGATCCTCGCTCATCTGCCCCTGCTTTGGGGCATATTTATTTCCCCACATCAAGTCCCTGCAGCATCTAAAGCCCATAACTTCGGCAAGTGCTTGCCGATGTCTCCAGAAGAGCAGTCTGCATCCGCTCTGGGGCTACCAGGCCAAGGGTGGCTCTGAAAAATGACCAAGAAAATTAAAGGCATTGGCAGGTAGTCTTAAATTCACCTCACAGGGGAACTTGTGCCCCTCTCGGGAAACATTTAGGGGACCTTAACCCTAAAAGCTCAAAAGCCCAAATTCCAAGAATTAAATCCAACAGTGCCCCTGTCTGGGGAACGGAAATACAGCAGCTGAGTTCAAGACATTTCATTTTTATAGCAGTCTGCAATACTTACATATATCTTGCCAGCATGGGGGACAACATGCTGTAGCACCCCGCGGTCCACGGCAGCTGCCCCTCAACCTCCCCAGGGCCCTCTGCCCCATCAGCCCAAATCCAGGGGATAAAAATAAATAAAATAAATAAAAGTCAAGCCTCCAAGTCCCCTCCTCTGCCCTGCGAGCTCCTGGCCTTATCCAGCAGCGGGAAGGGGTGCACGCAGCAGCTTTACGTGGGAAGGGGGTCCTGCATGGCATGGCCAAGGGGACGCTTGTGGCTTTGCACGCGGTTGCAGCCAGGACGCGTGAACCCAGGCGGCAGCGGTGCATCAGCTCCGGCCAGGAGAGGACAGTGCTGCACGTGTTTCATCAGCTACGCGCTGCCTCCGGGCACAAGTGGAGTGATGGGGATTTTAAGGGCTCTACCTGCACCCAAGGAGGGTCCGGGCTACTCCAAGTCCCTGAACCGGGCTCGGGGTGCTCCTGCCACTGCAGTGTGCCCGCCAGCGAGCTAATTGCCACACGGGAACCGAGAAAGCCCATCGAGCCCCTTTTCGGCACGGGGAGGTGAATGAAGCCGTCTCCATCTCAACGCGCAACCTAAAAAATTTCTCAAGCTGAGGTCAACTGACCCCAAAGGGGAGACTTGCCTGCAGCAGAGGGTCCGGTCTATCCCTCCTCCAGGGATAATTTCCTGCTCGTGAATAAAAGCACCGACAACTTCAGCTTCCAGCAGGGTCAAAAACCTGCCAGGCCCCCTTTGCACACGGGGGTCCTGCCAGCGCTCTGCGCCCCAGGTATTTGCAAGCTCCTTTCAATCCTAGCAAAGGGCACCCACCCCATGCCATCCTCTCGGCCCCCATTTCCTAAACTACAAGCATTTCTACACACAGGTGTCCAGCAAGACGGTGGGAAAGCAGGGATGCAGCCCTGCCAGCTTACACAGGCGGAAAAAAAATTGCAACAATTCTTAAAGTAAAGGGAGAGGGAGCAGATTCCCCTATTTGCTGCCCCAAAACACCTGCCTTCAGCCTCACGCCGCAGGTCCCTGGCCCTGGCAGAGCCGGGTGCCATCGTTCCCCACCACCCAAGGAGATGAGGTTTTACAGCATCCTTCCTAAATGCCGTTTTTTTCCCGTAAGCTCAGCTCTCGCAGTAGAAAACCTCAATCTTTGGAGAACTCCCTTAATCTGGCACATCCCTGCTATGAACCGTCACATCCAGGGCCGTTGGTCCCCTCCGCGGGGCTGCATAACGGAGCACGGTCCTAACTCGGGTGAGCTCCTGGGGGGCTGCTTGCTGCCTGCTCCCCCCAGGCCCTGCTGCCAGCTCTCCCCCGGGCAGGCAGCACCGCAGCCCCTGCTTGCACCGGTTTAACTGCTTGTGCCCCAAAATGGGTTTGCAAAACAACCCACCTTTCCTCATCCTTTCTGCAAGCAACACCTCCAGCCCCCTTCCCAGCTCCCAGGCACGCACCAGATCCATTGGGAAGACGGATGCATAAGGGAGCTGGCAGCAGGCAGGGCCTTTTCTAGCCTCAGGCAGGTGGAGCTGCTCACCCGGATAGCGCCCGGCTTCCCCAGGCGCCTGGATTGGGAACGGCTTTCGCAGGCTGCGGCTCCGTGCGATGCTAACGGCAGCTTTCACAGCGGGTCCGAGCAGCTGCCCTGGGCCGGCTGCAAACCTGCGGGTCGGGTCAGGCAGGAGGCAAAAGGCTGCAGCCCCCAACCCTGCAAACTGCAGGTGTTTTTGCAGGGAGAAACTCGTGGAGAAACAGCTAGAGATGGGAGAGATCAGGAGACCCCATCCTCATCCTTGTGCTCTCCCTTTTGGAGACTGGGGGCCAGCAGCAATTCCCGAGCTGGAAACAGCTCCATGGATGTGCTGCTTCTTCCACGCAGGACCGAGCTGCTTTTCTTAGCTGGGATTAAGGAGAAACAGTTATTTTCCTCCTAATAATAATTGCCCCTGCGGAGGAAGGTGCATCCCGCGCCCCGGCGCGCTTGGAGCCGGCAGCTCTGCGGCTCGGACACAGCCCGGCAGCCGGCCGCCCTCAGCTCCCGCCGGGCTATTGCAAAAGGCTCGGAGCAAGAGATTAAAACTCTCCCTATGGCAAATCCCGCCCGGTGGCAGGCGGCCAGGCCCCGGGGGACGCAGGCACGGGTGCACCGCGGCGTGCAAACGCCCGGCGGCGGCACGTGGGCTGGGCTCGCGTTTCCACCGACGCGCCCAGACCGCTCGTTTCCGAAGGAGAAAAAAGCAATAAACCCCCTGGCAACATCCCAAACTGTCCGTCTCCAAGCCGTGCCCGAGTGCCCGTGAAACACAGACCCATGAGCGACGCCACGCGCTGCCGGGAGGGACGTTCGTCCCCGGGGAAGGTTTTGCAGGGGGAGGCGTTGGGGGCACCGGCCGGGCAGCCCTCCGTCTGCACCCCGAGACGCCCCGACGATGAGGAGGGAGAAGGAAGCAATAGCTTTTTGGGGCCAGCAATGACTAATTCTCCTCCAGGAGCGAGGGAATAATTAGAGGTTTTTCCTGAGGCAGGGCTAGCCCTTAATTAAGAGGCTGGGCAAGCCCTCAGCGTAGCCCTCCGAGTTTCCCTCCTGCTGGGCAACGAGCCGAAATGAGGGAAGAGCAGTGTGTAAATCTGAGGAGCAACGGTGGGAGAGGGCGACGGGAAGGAGGGCAGCGCCTCCGACCACCTCCCGCACCCCTTTTCCCCATCTGTTCGTAGGAACGCTCTCTCCCGCGCACCCGCTGCCCTGCTCCAGCCTCTTTCGGCTGCCCGCTCCCCTCTTGCTGCTCCGCGAGGGTTTGCAGCCTCCACGCGCCTCCCCTTTCCGGGGGCATCAGCGGCTGGAAAAGGGAGGCAAATGATCCCTGATCCCCGGGAGAGGAGGAGTAGCGTTGGGTGGTTTTTTTGCTGCACACTTCTCTCCCACACAGGGACCGCGAGGTGGAAGGGGATTTTCTACCTTTCTCTCCCCACTTTTGCAATTCAGCTTTTGAACACTTTTTTTTTTTTTTTGCCTCAAGAGCATCATTAGAGCAGGAGCAGAAGGGGGAGGTCGAGCGGTGCTTTCTGCGAGTGTCCTCGGGGCCCGGCCACCCGGCAAGCTCCTCGGTGGCGAGCAGGGCTGCGGATGGAGCCTCTTCCCCGCCTGCCGGCAGGGATGGCATCGACCGTCTGGGATTCGTAGGGTCCCAGATGCATTGGCAGGGTGCAAACACCTTGCTAGCACCCAAAAATAATGTGCCTTGTGGACCAACGCAGCGTGGGAGCAAATTTAGCATCCTTGCAAATAGGAAGCGATCTCGAGAGCTGCCCGGCCCGCTAAGGGGTTACCGAATTAAAGAGGGTGGCAAATGCCCAGCGCCACGGTCCATCTCCTTCCCGCAGGCTCCCAGAGTCCCCTGCCCCTAATTTACACCACTTAGAAATAGGTGCAAGGAGCAAAAAAATGTGTCTTGCACTCGGTGCAAAGGCTGCCAGGTTACTCGCTCCGTTCCCATTTCCAGCCGCTTGGTCCCTGTTTTCCCGCGATGCTCCCATGTCCCCCCCCCAACGCCAAAAAAGGCGCGTGGCCCCGCCGAGGGCCGCGGGAGGCCTCCTCCACGCTGAATACAACCGCCGCTGCCAAGATAAAAGCGAAGCAGTGAATAATTCATGGTTCAATCTTTTTTCCCCCTGCTGTCTGCTGTAAATATTTAAATAGCACCGAGATGACGAGAGCCGGACCTCGGCGGGGACGAGGAGGGCGGACCGGGGCGGCAGGGCAGGGGCAGCAGCGTGGGCCGATGCCTCCGAGGAAAACACAAAGCCAACGGGGCCGTTTTGGGCGAGGAGCATCCATCTCTGGGCTCAGGAGCATCCCGATAGCTGGGACAAGCCCCATCCGGATGCGGCGGGGCAGCGGCCGGAGCTGGGGAAGCGGGAGAGGAGGCAGAGCCTGCGTCCCCGCAAAGGCTGTGCCTGGAGTGGCCTTTGGGAACACACTCAGCTCTTTGTGCTGAGAGAGAAACGCTGGGGGTTTTCTGCCTGGAGATTTAAGTGGTTTCATCAGGATTGGGGATATTGCAGCTTTGCAAGAGGCTTTTAAATGCACTGAGTACCCTTCCCTCTTGCGCTTCCCTCTGCGCCAGCCGATGGGTGCAAGAAGGGATGGAGAGGTGTGTGTGTGCCCATCCCTTCTCCCAGGGAGACTCCGGTCTGGCAACAAATCCCTTCAGCATCCTCCAGCGAGAAGGCAAAATAGAGAGAGACCATCTCGTGCCATCGCTTTGGTCTGCAATTCAATCCCTGCAGGAGACCCAGCAGCTTTGGGGCTATCCAAATGGGACGAAAACGGCTCAAAGCTCCCTCCGCTCATGGGTGCAGAGAGCAACCCCATAATCCTTCTGCTGAAACAACTCCCGGTGCTTTGCCCGATGCAAACGGAGCAATGGGACGTCGCCGCGTCTTGAGGGATCTCGGCACATTGCCCTAGGGACGACACCAGAAATGAAACGGCCGGACACAGCTTGATGCCATGGGACGCGGTTGCAGACGGCTGCCGCGGGTGGATACGTCGTCGTATTCCTGGTTTGCACCGGAGACCTGTTCAATGGAGCGAGGATGCAAACAGCTTTCCCATCTTCTGGAAGCTTTTCAAGGAATCTGTCGTTTTTTCCTCCCTCCATCAGTGTAAATGAAGAGACTGGGAGGCCAACGAATCCTGCAGCTCAGAAATCCCAAAAAGGGTGTTCCTGCGAATCTGAGCATTTCACTCAGCTTTAACCATTCAAAAAGCTTTTCCAAACCAATTCAGCATTTGAAACAAAGGAGTTTCTTTATAATAGAAGAAATGGTGTTTCATTTTGAGAATTCCCCAAAGGATGTGTTCAAAAACTTCAACCCTTTTTCCCACAGGCATTTCCAAGCCGAGAAATTAGTCAAAACAGTGCGTTTCTCACTCCCCCCCAAAAAAGAAATCGGTCCGTGAGTCATCATTTTTCAGTGAAAAACATTTCCCCAGGCTGTTCCCCGACTCCTTGATCGGGAACAGCTCTACTGCTCCGCGCCAGCCCCTGCGAGCAAAGCCGTCGCGGGGGGCCTGCAGGGCTCCTACAGCCGCGGCACTGGCGGGTGGATTCTCTGCTGTGTCGTAAGGGTTCAGCTCCCGGGGCAGCACCGGGCTGAGGGGCTCTCACTCCTCTGTGGTTGCACAGCAAGATCTGGAACCTTTTCGGTATCCCGGGCTTTGCCAGGCTGCCCAATTCCACCCATCCCTGGGGATTTCTGAGCCTTCAAAGCGGCAGGGGAGCGTGCAGCAGCCAGCCGAAAGCAGCACCCACGTTCGGGTGAGCCGCAGGCGGCTTCCCGGCTCCCTGATCGCTCTCCCCAGCTCTGGAAATGAAGGAGAAGGGAATTGTGCATGCACCGAGGAGATTTCATCCGTCGGTGAGGCTCGAAGGACCCGACAGCGATCTTCACCCCCTTCCAGCCTGGAGCCTGCATGGTGACACAGGCCACAGTTAGCTCAGATCCCCTCTGCTGCACGTGGGTCTCGCCAGGCTTCCTACGGACCATGGCCACTTGCCGGGCTGGTTATCCAGCACCAAAATCTGGGGATGATGGGGAAAGCCCACCATGCAGGGGGGCTTGGCCTCCCCAGGTTTACACCCACTTCAGCAGAGGTGGGAGGAGGCTGGAGCCCGCGGGGTGCTGGGCGCCGTCCCCCAGCAGTGCTGCTGGGCGCAGGCTGCCGAGGGCGGCCCGGCTCAGAAAAATGAGCGAAAGCAGGGGGGAAAAAAAGAAAATGCCAAGATTAAAACCTCTGTCGGATCAATTTGCTGCAGAAGGCTGCTTGAAGGCTGGCACGTTCACTCTGCACTAAGTGGTTTATAGATTTCCTCTAAATAGGAGGCTGCAGCTATGGGTACATTGAGGATGGTACAAATCTGGTGGGGGGGGGCAGAGATGGGGGCTGCTGGCTTTGCCCCTTCCTCCCTTCCTCCCCCAGCAAGCGGGGTGTTAACGGGGGCAGACACCCTGATAAATGCTCTCTCCCACCAACAACAAAATCAGCTTGTGCATAAATGCAGCCCAGCAAACCATTGCGGGGGGACAGGATTTTTATAGCACCTGCGGGACTGTGCCAAGGTGACTTGCCCGAGGCCATTTGGGAGGCTGCATCAGAGCAGGGCCATTTCACCCGCTCGCGTGGTGCATCAAGGCAAAATCAGGTGAAAAAGCCCATCAACGGGGCAGCTAAACAGCAGAAAGATGCTCATGAGCAAGCACATTGATGGGAAGATGCCCATGAGGATGACGTGCTGATGGATGAACAGATACACCGGGACATGTGCATTAGCACGTAGAAAGACAGACACCCTGGTCTGATAAGTAGATACCTACGTGCCTCCATCCAAAGTGTGTGAAGAGCTTCACCAAGACACCAAGAGAGGCAGAGCACCCACCTCGCTGCGCAGCACGTGGCCACGCTGGCGGGTGAGTATGATCCTGCCTCAATTTCCCCTCCTCGGTACCAGAGCAGAGGCAGGGTCCCAGCTGCGAGGACCCCGGCGGGTGTGCATCAGCTTCAGCTATGCCTCCTCTTCATCGCAGCCCTGCGCCGCTCAGGGTTGGCAGCACAGGGGTGAACCCATGTGTAAGCGGGTGAATGAGGAAGAAAAAGGCCCTGCATCTAAACGAGGTGGAGAAAAGGTGAAGGAGAGATGTTTTTCTGATGCTTAAACACTACTGGCTCATCCCAAGGGGGATTTCATTCTAGCACTGTCTAGAATTTGGAGAAGTTTCCATTTAAGCCAACAAAAGGTTGCGGGTGAGCAACCTCGAGTCGGAGGGAAGTGGCTAATCAATCCAGTCATCATCTATTTATAAATACGGCCGTTGCGAGCATGATCTGAACCACTGAAGACAGCAGCCAGCCACAGTCACTGCAGGAGGATTTGGGAGGAAAATGGACAACAAAGGCAAGAGCTTTCAGAGGAAGGTCTTAGCTGGAGGGCCCAATCGATAGGGACGAGGACCAAATGAGATTTCTTGTCTCTCCCAAGGCTGCCAAAAATCTCTCCACCCCTCACAATGCTTTTATGAAGGAAGTCGCTAAAAATCCGTGGCTTTGCTCTGAGGTGGAAACATCACCAGGTCATGCCAAGAAGGACGTTTGTCACTGCTGAGACACTGGTTCAGTCCCATCTCCCTGCAGATGGCTTGTCAGCCCACTTGCACTGTCTTTTGCTCCTCTGTTGAGCATAGAAATCCTCTTGTGGACAGAACTGGTGGAGAGGACACATCTGCTTTGCTTGGGGTTGCAAAGCCATGAGGCTGTGCCAATGGGAAGAGCCTCTGCCCACTATTAACAGAGCACGGAAATAGAGGATACCCCTAGAAATAACATCTTGTGCCTCCTATTTAGGAGTCTGCGTGGACCAAATGCTAAATATTCACTGCCAAAACAGTCTGGGCTCTCCCAGATCAGCCTCCCTTGCTCCTACAGGGCTTGGGAACCCATACCCTTCACCATCACCCCGCTTGCAGCCAAAGTTTCACCCTCCATGAAGCCGGAGAAGCAGTACCAGGACAGGGTCCATGATCGTTAGGCATTTTAAGGTCCATTAGCTGGTAACATAAAGGCCTGAGCCTCATCAGGCAGAAAACTGGATTAATTAGAGATATTTGCAGGGTTATGGCTAACATAGGGAGAGAAGGCACATATGGGAACCTGGATTTCCGTCAGGCTGGTCACCCAGAGGTGGGATTTGTCTCACATACGGAGGCATCTCCAGGAGGACCTGCTGTTGTCAAGAGCCCTGTTATGGTCAGCAGCGAGACAGAGGAACTCTCTGTGATTCATCGCGCTTAATTTAGACACGTGCCTCAAGGCCAGGAGAGGCATGCCTTAAAAGACCCCATTTCCCTGCCAAGAGGGGCCAGGGAAACAGCTCGGATGGATCGGCGATGCCTACTGTTGGCCCAAGAGATACCACTTGAAGATACGTGTGAGGAGCCTGCGGTCCTCGATTGCCCCCAAATCGTGGTAGTCCCATGCTGAGAGCCCAGGCCCGCAGCAGATGACAGCACCCGCAGCACTGCGCCGGCTGACCATTTAAACCGAGAGCTTGCCACGGGAAACCATCCGACAGTGCGTGATCGGGCGTTGAGCCATCGCAACAGCCGGCGGCAGCGCGGGCAGCCAGGAAAGCGCTTCACCAGCACTGAGTAAGCTAAAGGCACACGTCCCAGAAGAGAGCATCCAAAGGGGTCTTTTCCCTTCTCCATAGGCATGCGAGGCATCAGCTGCTGGAGCAAGGGGCCGTGCTGTCATGGTTTCGTTGCAGAAATACAGATCCAGACCTGTGGCTGGTCATGGGAGATGCTATTCTTGCATCTCAGCAACACCACAGTGCCTGCTCTGCCTGGGCGCGGGTCAGAGACACCATATCGCATGCAGTTAGGTTTTACTAAGGGCCTTGCAGACATTGGTGCCATGATAAGTGGCAGCCCTTGTGCCAACGGGAGGCATCTCCACTCCACCTGAGCTCGTTTCCCTTCCTCCTTTCACCGCGAATGCAGAGAAATGGTTTCTTTTAAGGCATGCCTCTTCTGGCCCAGAGGCAAATGTCTAAATTAAGCCTGATGAATCATGTGGGGGAGCTCCTCTTTCTCACTGCTGGCCATGATGGGGCTCCTGAGGCCGAGACCAAGGGGAGAAGTCTCCCTGGAGATGCCTCCCTGTGCACGAGACAACCCCTGCCAGGAGACCCTGCTGCTACCTGGGCAAATGAGATGGTTTCCCCATGCCGTTTGCTCCTGAACACCGACACAACGACAAATCCCCTGTTCCTCCTTGCACGGATGAGCCCAGGGTGGCTGCAGGGTCAGGGCGGCTGGTCCGCGCAGAAGCAGTGAGGGTCATCTCTGCCCGGGCGGACGTGGGCAGTGGGATGAGGACACCGATCGATAGGACGGTCGTGTTCCTGCACCATCAGCAGCCTCTTGGAATATATTTAATACGCTAAAACACATTCCCCCAATTTTCTATTTATGGCGAATGAGTGTCTAATCCTTGAGCCGCGATGGTGCGCGTTGTGCTGAGCCGGCTGTTCTGCCGATGCCGGCGAGGAGGGAGACAACGATCTCGCAGGAGCCACAAACTGCAGAGCAAGCGGCGGAGCTGAGCCGCCCACTGAGCCCCCACGGAAAGCTGGGGAGAAGCCGCCTGAGCAAAGCCCTCACCCTCCAGCAGAGCATCCCCCCGCTCGCCCTGCGCAGCAGCAAAGCAATCGATGCTCCGTTTCTAAAGATGATGTTGTTTCTCTTTCTGGAGTTGGGGGATGCTTTCTTCCAGGGACAAGTGCCACCATGGTCAACAGGCTGAGCTCCTACCTGGGAAGCTCTTGAGCTAAACCCATGGGCTGTTTTTCACTACGGCGTCATCAGTAAAGCTGAACCGGTCTTGTTTGCAGGGCATGGAGGGGAAAGGACCTGCAATCAGTGCTCATCGGGATTTAATGTGTGCATTTGCATGTCCACGTGTCAAGGAGTGTGTCTGTGCACGTCCCATGAATGTGGACTAGCCGGGCCACGCACATGCTGGAGAGGTACCTGTCGGTCTACTAAAGCCAAGGAGATTTTCCAGTGCTAAAGGAGATGGACAGCAAGGGCAGCCCAGTGGCCACCGACATCTGAAGTCCTGGCTGGTTGCGTGCAGCGGGGACCCTGCCAGGCCGAGGCTGGGGCCGCACTCTGCAAACCCCGTGCAGACAGGCGACAAGCCCATGCACCGCCTGACGTCAAGGCAGCGCCTGTGCCGATCCCGGCTGAATGTCAGCAGCACCCAGGAGCGTTCGCGTGGGTTCAGAGTGCGCCTGGGAGGCCTCGAAAATCAGGCACAGGCGCCAGCTGCCTTTTGCCTGGGCTTTCGCGGCTGCCAAAACACGCTGCTTTATTTTCCCCGCGCGGGCTGCTTTGCGGATGCTCAAAGGACAGAGCAGCACTGGGGACTGTCCCAGGCGTGTCCGCAGGGCTACGGCGGAGGGTGGCTAATATTATCCGCCTGGCCTCCATCCAGGGAGGGGAGGAAGCTTGAAGGTTGGTTTGTGCTGGAGAGCTCTTTGCAATGACCTTGCTCCCTGTCCATGGCCGGGGCACCTGGACCAGACCCCTCCAGCGCTCCAGGCCACCGGCTCGGCGGTGTCCCCTCCTGGCTGTGTCTCGTGGGACCTGGCACCCAGCTGTTGGGGACTCTTGCCGAGAGTGGGCTGTCGCTCACATAAATGTGTGAATGGGCAAAAATGCCTGGCTCTTTTCCTCAGTTGGGTTTTCCATAGCATTTGTCCCAGGAGGGATGTTGGGGGGGTTTATAGAGGTTTAATTTACGGAAAGGGCTGTTCCCCCAGCTCCATCCCTGTTGTGTCGGGAACTGCGTCCTGCCGGGGATGTGCTGTGCAGGGAGACTTCTGGAAGCTGAATAATAAATAAAATACCATTACAGTGGCCGGGAGCGGGCAGAGGAGGCCCTTGTGTTTAAACCCATAAAACTGCAGTAAGAGCCTCTGCATAAGATCATCGCCTGCGCTTCTCCGCTGAAATCACTGCAGACATTCGGGGCATCTGAAGCTCTTCTTTTGCAAAGCACTTTAGAGCTACTAATGAAAAGCACTGGGTAAGAGCTACGTAATGTCATCATCATCAGAATAATAATAGTTACTATCAGTGTCTGCCTCCTGCCAACCTTCCTTGATGCCACAACCATTTTTTTTAATCTGTCTTCATGAAACTATGCTCTGCTATACCAAGTGTTTGTCTTCTGCAAGTTTTTCAGGCCATTATAGTAACACAAAGCATTCAACAGTGCTTGCGAGTGAAGCACTTCGGACTGCTGGGACAGGAGATATTATGTAAGTGCAAAGCGTTCCTCTTATTTTGCTAAGACGCTTCGGGGTTAAATTCTCTTTCTGCCTTTTAAAGAGCTGAAATTATCACCATGTGAAGGTTTAAGAGACTAGACTGCAAGTGGAAGAAGTTGCAGCCATCTGGACCCCCTCTGAAGCTGTTGGAGGGAGGCCAACGGCCAAAAGGAGCGCAGGCAGAGCTACCTCTGAGGTCTCACCTGATTCAGGCAGCAAGAGTGTGCTGCAGGAGATGGTGATGGACTTTCCAGACGCGATTCATCTGCATGCAGACACCGACTTGGGGGTGAGAGCCATTCCACCTAGAAAGACCCACCCAGGCATCTGCAAACACCTTCGTTTGCCCAAGGCGTTTCCCACGGTGTCCTCGGAAAGCCGGGCAATCCGCGGCACCTCCCCCTGGCTCCAGCTCCTAGGTTGTCCCCAGGGATGACTTGGGAATTTAGTCGGTCCATTCGGCTGATCCTTTCGTAAACTCGGAGGACGGGCCTGTATCTGCTGTCGCCTCCTTCTAAAACTCCCGAGTTTATTATCCCCGGAGCCAAAGCTGGTGAGCCGCAAGATGGAAATGCTCCTTCTGCCTGGGATTTCTGCAGCTGCCTCTGAGCGCTCGCAGCCGCTTTCGAGTTATTAATGCTCAGATCTGAAGAACTGTGCTCTTTCTGCAGAGATTTGCCTTTAATTAGCCAAGGATAAAAGGACAGGGGAAGACAACCCCGAGCCGAATCGGCAGAGGCTCCACTTTCACACAGTGCGCCGTTGGCGTTTTTTTGCAAGGAAGGGAGCAGGTGCCTGGCGCAATATATTTGTTCTGCTTCCCCTGCCCGCCCCCACCTTCGCCTCGCGCTGGGTAAAACGTGTCCTCGGGGGCTGATCCTGCTCGGTGGGCACAGGTGCACGGAGCCCGGGGAGGCGATGCCGGGGCCGGGATGCTGCCGACTCCGGCGGACCGTGCTTGGCTGATCTCCGTGCAGATGTCGGGAGCACAATGACCTTGGAGCTTCCCGCTTTCCCGGCCCCGGAGCTGCTCTCCCGGGGAGCCGCTTTTGGCTGCCTAAAAGCAGCAGCGAAACAAACTCCCCGAGTTGCCCAGCCCTGGCGCTGCTCTGATAACCGTGACTCTGCGACGCCTGACCACATCCCTGTGCACTCAATAAATCACCCTGCAAACCCGTAGCCTCCAAAAAGCTCATCTGGTCCCAGGGAAGCATTGCACAGGTCACACATCTGCCCCGTCTCCTGTGCCCGGCCGGGGCAGCGAGGAAGCTCGCGCTCTGCCTCGCCCCGGCGATGGTGAAATGCAGAGAGCAGGACGGGGACAAACCTTTTGCTGAGCCATAGGTAAATCTCCCACGCGCCCCGGAGCCAGTTTCTCCCACGCCTGTGTTTAAGGATAAATGAGGTTCTGATGTCTAGAGCAGAGGGTGCAGACCAGAGCTCTGCTCATAGCGACAGGGTTTCTCAACACGCAGCAGAAATGCAAAGGAGGGAGAAGCAGTAGGAGAAAGTGGGAAGGAGAAAGAGGGACCTGTCCTGATTTTCCGAGCCGCAGGATGAATATGCATCTTGGCAAGAGCTGCGCGCGTGCAAAACCTTTGCCTAGAGGTTACCTAAAGATAGGCTGCGGGGGCCTCGCTTCGAACTCCCACACTTGCAGATTTTATACTGAGCCTCTGGGTTCAGGCCACTCCAAATTAAAGGCAGCGCGGCAGCGACGGATCGTCTCCGTGCGGCAGCTCCTGCTGGATCCTCACCACGTCGGGGGGTCGTGGAGCACTCGCTGATGGGCATCGCCGGCAGCAGGGCAGAGCACCAAGCGCGGGCTCGTTTCCCCTTCTCCACTCCACATCCTTTGCCAACCAACCCCCGCACTATCTGCGTTTTACTTAATGGCCTTTCCGCAGCCCGGTCCGGGAGCACTCAGCACCTGGCCGCCCGCTTTGCCAAATGCGAGCCGGCTTGCTAATAGGCAGCCAGGCTAAAACTTCCCGCTGCTCCCTGGGGTCCCCGCAACGGGCTGTAATGGGGTTTTCGCATCCTCAGCTTTCCAGGACCAGCAGCAGAGGTAGTGCTTTCTTGGCACCCGGATCGTTTGCTTCCTTGACGTAACCAGCCAGGATGTCAAGGGCTTGAGTCCTGCTTGGACCCCGGCGGGGAGAGGAGCTTTTGCAAAGCCGGGAGCAGCGTGTGTCCCCTAGACGAGGTTGCCTTAGAGGACTCCGTAATTTATGAGCCCGAGCAGATCCGGGAGGGTTTCATGGGGTTTCAGCCTGGCAGCGAGGCAACACTCAGCGAAGAAAGTGCAGGAAAGTAGGTCATTTCCCACCCGCGCAACCAGCCAGCCTGCGCTCAGCGGGGATCAGCTGTTCTCTGCAATCGAGATCAGAGGCTTGGAGCAGCCGCCGCGGGTCGCGGAGCCGAAAGGGCTGCCGAAGCGCGGGGAGGCCGGCGCGACGCTCTGCCGAGCTGCCTTTGCCGGCGTCGTTATCCCACCCGTAGCCTCGTCTCTTGGAAACGCTCAACCTGCGGCGTTAGCAGAAGGCTGCAGCACCCAACATGCTGGGGACGGTGCAGCATGCAAAGAGTTCAGCAAATTAAAAGAATTACTGGATGCATCTCGTGGCCTCCGTCTGACGTTTCTTTGGAGAGCCTGTGCAGAGCACCCCTTGCACCGATTTGTATTTACATATTTATGAGCCCAGCTGGACACAGAAGAAAAAGGCTTTGGTGCGAGCCTGCTAGGCTCTCTGCTGGGCTTGGAAATGTGGCTGAGGAAAACCAACCGGCCCTGTTCGGGTATCGCTTCCATCCAGCATTATAGCAAAGCCTATGGCAAGGTTGTTGCTAATTTAGCTCAGGACACAGTGTTTATCAATAGCTCTGTTACCTTTTGTGCATCCAACTGTTTTTCTTTGCTTAAGTGTTTAGAATTGACCACTCTTAAATATTTCCCTTCTTGCTAAAAACATCTATCCCTGGGTTCATCCACCCACTCACGCCTTTTCTCTGCCCCAGTATCGATCTAAGCTTTGCAATTTGCTGCTCTGTTGGACACAACTTACCGAGCTGTGTTACAGATGGGGAAACTGAGGCACAGAGCAGGACATGACTTCCCCGGCTCACACAGCGGGTTGCTGGCAGAAGTCTAACCTGAGCCCAAGGACTCTGACTTGGAGTCCTGGCTAATGCATCTTCCGCTACTGATACAAGGGCACTCGGAGGCCGCTGAGGCGGTGAGCGCTTAGGAGTGAAGCCAGCCAGGACTCACGGCCGTGTGAAACAGCCGAGCATGCTCTGCACCCTCAGCTGGGTGGTTTCTGTGCGCTGTGGAGGGATCCTCCAAGGATTTTTCTCCTCTGAATTTGTCCGCTCTCTCTTAGAAGCCATGGAAATATCGGCACCCATGATGTCCCGTGACACAGAGGTCGACTGCTCAGCTCCAGGCTGGGTGAAGATCCTCCTGCTCTTGGACTGAGGTTCCTGCCAACCTGAGACGTCTCCAAGTTGGATCCTGAACCTGAACTCATCTCTCTTGACTCCCCCCTTAGTCAGCGGAGGAACTGGGGTGTTCCTGCCCGTGACATAAGACAGGTCAGATGCATCGTGCTCTGGAGGCATCTGGTAAGGCTTGCACGCCACTCCGACGCTGCTGGTGCACACGTGCCAGTCTGCCCACACAAACGCTCCACGTTGCCCTTTGAGTTGTACCCTTGGGTTCTTGCTCTTCTGCAGGGCCGTTGGCAGGAAGGGAAGGTGCCTCCATGAGCACAGTGCTGCTGAAACTCTTCGGAGGTGGGAAAGCAGCCTGCGAAAGCAGTGACATGGTAGGGATGGACATTAGCTTGTCACGGTCATGGCTTGGCATCGCTGTGCCTCTCCATTCAAAACCAGCCTGGTGGCATGGACTGTAGGAGGACCAGGCTGGATCAAAGGCAGTTAGTGTTTCTGACAAGTGTTAGATGGCCGAGCACCCCGGAGGCCCCGGAGCTGTTCTGCTGTGGCACAGCCCCAAGCTATTCCTCCTTTGCCAGGCACCTGCCGACGGAATCAATGTAGGGCTGAAAGCAGAAGTCCTGGCCAGGGTCAGAGTTTCCTCCGACGCGATGCATCATCTCTTCACCCACTCTGCCCAGAAGAGGCTTTCCAGCACTCAGGGGCTATTTTGGCAGCCTCCAGCTCCCGCATCAGGCACTGATGTTACGACGTCAGCTCACTTTTTGCGTGCTATGACTTGCTGCAAAGTGGCAGCGTTGCAGGACGTTTACAGCATGGGGCTGAGTCATGCTGGGTTCGTTCCCTTGCTGCTGAACCCTCTGTGGGTCTAGAGCCGGTGAAAGCCACTGGGCCAAACAGGGCCTCTCTGTGAGATGGGATTCACTTATTTCAGTGACACAAGTCCCACCTCAGTGGAGCAGAGTTGGGGTTTTTATTCCAAAACAAGCTGCACCCAGGATAGGACATTTTCGAGGGAGACAGGGTTGTGGCCGTTGCAAGACAAGATTTTTTCTTCTTCTTCAACATGTGGAAGAGAAAAATAGCAAATCTCAGTCTCCCTAAAGCTCAGGTCCAGCCTTCACTCCCAGCCCATTCCAAGCTCTCTCCAGCCTGACAGGGACTAACCCAGAGGAACAAGATAGGAAGAAAAAGCTAACCCCAACCCCAGCAGATGAGCCAAGGCATGCAGTGGAGATGCACAATTAAACCGGCACCTCAGCCTTATGTTTCGCTCCGCACCCCGTAACCGCAGCAGGATCCAAGTTTGCCTCCCTCTGCTCCGTAGACAACATCTCACCTCCGGCAGCTCCCCACCGTCAGATGGCTTCAACGCGGCTCCGTCTGGGACATCTCGGTGACTCACGGGTCCACGTGGAGGAGAACGAACAGGCTGAAGTTCAGCTCAGTGCTATTCATCTGTGCGCATTAAGTAAAATTGTTGGAAAGCAAATTTTTGGCAATCAGCAACGGACTGGCACCAGGAAACTCGTGGTGTGAAGTCAGGCGGCACCATGGCAACCCGGGGATTAATTGCCTGCTTGAACCCAGCCTGAGGACTCAGCTAAGCCAGCGGCAAGCTCCGCAAGCCAGCCTCAAAGCCTGCAGGGCACAGGAGGGCCTGTCACTGGCGTGTTTAAGATAAAACATTTGCATTTCAGTTCTCATCTTGGTCTCCCTTTGCTGGAGATCGGCTAAAACCCTGAAACACAAGTGCCGACCGCCCCCACTTCCCTCCCTCCCCTCCGCTCCCCCAAGACGCTCGTGGGGAGAGGAGAAGGCAGCGCGGCAGGGGAAAACGCTGCCACATTTGCTCTCTGGGGATGGAGCAAGGAAACGGTTTCTTTGCAAGAGGAGCCAAAGCCTTCCCCAGGGAAATCTATCCCGGCTCCCCGCAGCTCAGGAGAAAAACCGTTCTCAGCCTCAACATCCTATTAGGAGACGTCCCTCGAGACGCGCAAGCATGGTTTGCGCCCCACGAAGGACTTGTTACCACCATCGTCCCTGCCTGCTTCGTTTCCCCTCTTCCAAGAGCTTCTAAAAACCACCACCTCGGTGCCAGGTACCTGCGAGGCTCCCCGAGGGCTGGTTTATCCACCCAGCATCACCCGTTCCCAGTTACCTGCTGAGCTGATGTGGCTGATATCCGAGCTGGGGAGGTTTCCCCTCCAGCAGCCTCCGCAGGGCAGCCGATGATGGCTCTTCCATGATGTTCAGGCTCTTCCAGTCTTTTCTTGCAGAGAGTTTAGATGTAGAGGAAAAAAAAGACCCGCCTGCCAAAAACGCATCCGCTTGTCTCTCTTCCCCACCCGCCACAGAACGAATATCAGAATAACTCCTCAATAATATACATATTTATTTTCTCTTAATTAGTGCTGATATTTACAAAAATTGTGATACTCTATGAAGAATAAATTATATACACTCATGGTAAACCAGACAGCAAATGCTCCTTTGGAATATGTATGTACACAGATCTGTATACCTATATACAATGTTCAGCCTTATTGACTTGGGTGTCTCCCAGCCCGCACGAGCCCCACGACCCTGAGGACACCCACGAGTCGCCAATAAGAGCAGTAACGTCTATACACACTGTGCAATTCGGATACAGCTGGTGTCTAAATTTGTGTCTAGCAAATGCATGGTTAAATGACTTGAAATTCCCACGAGTCCTCCTTTAACAGTGTATAGGCCTCTCTCCATTACTGGTCCCATTTCTCCCGTAACCATGGAAACAAAAGGTTCAGTTCCAGCATCGTTATTATGAGTCCTTCTTGGATTTCCTCTTCCTATTGATGCGCTCAAATTAGGCAACACGTACGGATTTGAGCCAAGGCCCCTGTTCTCCCTTGCGCTCCCAGCAATGAGTAGTGCGTGACATTGGAGGACAACAGCGCAGGCTCAAGCAACAAGGGAGCAAGTGCAAATGAATAAGTACAGTCTCATACGCGACAGAAAAATTAAAAAAAAAAATCCCCAACCCCAGAACAGCCATACAAGTCTGGAAGGAGTATGTGGTTCCCGCGCGGGTGTCTACGCGCGTGCAGACCTTGGCACGAGACCGTTGGCACGCGACGCTCTACAGCTCCTCGAAGCCAAACCGTTGCCCGGAAGAGAAATGCAGCTAAGGAATTTATCTGTCGCCACGGACATTCGGGCCGGGGGATCGTGTTAGCTTGTGCACAGGTGCCCTTGTCCCCCCTTGGGGAGGTGAGCAGCAGCCGGCCCCGATGGCCGAGACCAAGGGATGCACCAGACCTGGAGGAGATCGAATGCTGGAGGATCCGCAGCCTTTTTTGGGTGCAAAACCGAACAGCTCAGAGTTGGGAACCAAAGACTTACTGCCCGGACCCTCGTGAATGTAGAGCCCAAGGTGCACCAGCTCCAAACACCAACACCGTCCCTGCAGCCGTCCTGCCCCTCGCTGGAGGAGGCACATGGAGGAGGCGCGACGGGGACCACCCCGGTCTCCCCACCGCCCCGGGACCATCGAACCAGGACGGTTGGAGGGAATTGAAATTCAGCCATCACCAAAAAAAAAAACAAACCACAAAAAGACCACCCACCCCGTGTGCCACTGCGGTTGTACCGCAAACGAATCCCTTAGATTTTGGTTTGGCTTCACCTGCATAGTCAGAGAAACGTGAGCAACAGGCCCAGGCTGGGAATTGGGATCCAGATCCAGGTGTTGCAAAGCTGCTGGTTTGGGGACGGACACGAGCTGGGCACCGACTTGGGACACTGCGTTTCGGCCCCCACCTCCACAGCAAAATCTGGATCCATCTCCTTGCTCGGGCCCATCTCGAGACGTATTGCAGACTCCGGAGAAGCGAGGAGCCTTTGGCAGCAATTTCAACGGCTGACCCAGGAATTATCTGATAACAAAGCAAGGCCCTTCCCGAAATACCTCCTCCTCCTCTGTCTTTTTCTCTCCTTCTGCGTATTTATGCACAAATATGCCCATATTTATACACCCACATGCTCCACGCTCATAACACCAATCTCGGGATCCTTTTCTTGGGAGAGCACAGTGTTCAGATTTGATGGACTTCGACACAAAACATCGCTGCGGAGATCAGTTTTCCCACTGAAGCACGTCTCCACATACTGATAATTTTTTCCTAAGCACTTGACAGTGTCCAGCCAGTACACGACCCTCACCTGAGCGCCCTCAGCAGCTATTTTGGAAGCTATTGGTGGGCTGAGGGGTTGCCTGCAGGCTTGACCACGCGGTTGCATGTTAGAAAGGGACCCCTGCCATCATCACGGCTCTCCAAAACCATGGCCATGGCACAAAGGATAAAACTTTTAAAATATGGGGGCTGTCTCCCCTGGATACCTAACCATGGTATCTGGGAGGACCAGAAGGTTTTATTTTGCCGTACCATCCACGGAGAGAGATGGGTATCTCCAAGGGAGGAGGAAAGAGGATCCCAGCACCTAGGTTAGGTGGCCTGAGGCTTTACGAGCCTAACGTAGATGGTGTCTCGCTCCCCTGCTCTCCAGCCCCTATTTTGGCCAGTCTGAGCCACTACGTTTGGTCTTAGCCACTTTGCCTCTCATTTTCTCGTCCTTGCAAAGTCAAGGGGAGTTTTGGACTCTCAGTATCGCCGCAGAAGCGGGCCCAAAGCCTCCCAAACCAAAGTCCTCAAGGAAAAAAAAAATAAGAAAAAAAAAATCACAGTCTCCTCCTGAAAACTGGTTCAAGATCACATCAGTGAGTCAGAAGCAAAGCTAGAAATAGCACTCGAGCTCCGACCTGCAGGCACAAATCCCATTAAAAGCTATAGGGGAATCATTTCTCCGCGCAGGGGAGAGAGCTGGACCCTTCCGCTTTTTGCGGCTCGACAGCTCGTTTCTGACCGTGGCCCCCCGTGACCTTCACAGCAGTCCTGGCTCTTTGGTGGGGGACACCAGTCCCGCATGGCGCCTGCGGCTTGAACCCCGCTGGCTCAGCGTGTGGATTTGGGTCTGTCCCAGCCGATTTGTGAAACCGCGCTCCCCTCCTGCCTGACCTTGGGAAGTCCTTGGGGCCACCACGTGCCAACGGGGCAGCGGGAGCCTCCGTCCTGCTGGAAAACCGTGCAACACGAAATCTTCTGCCTTCCTGAAGAACAGCCGCCCTCCCCTTCCCGAGATGCTCCCAGTACTTTGGGAAACATCCCACCGCCTCGCCGCAGGCTCCGGGTGCAGCACAGCCAGGGCCAGATCTTCCAGGGCTGGAGATGCCGAGAGGTGTTGCCCAAAGCCCCTGATATAACCAGCAAGGTGCTTTGCAAAGTCGCACAAAGCGCCAGCATCCCCCAGAAAAGCCCGTAACAACCTGGCCTCGGCCTTCAGTGCACACCGGGAACGGGCTGGCAGCGTGCCGGTGGCCATCCCGGGCCGGGAAACCCCCGGCAGCGAGCAGCAGGGCTGCCAGCAGCCCCGAAACACGAGCCGCGGCCCCTCGCGAGCTCACCTTGCCGCGCGGCCGGGCTCCGGGACGGGTCGATGGAGGCTGGCTGGCCTCCCCGGGAACCGTGCCTGAGCAGCCGCTTTGTGCCAGCCCTGTGCCGTTCTCCAGGATGAGCTTTGAAATAGAGATTTATTGCTTGCGATTGCATTGCTGGTTTTTTTTCCTCCTCTGTAGTACTTTTTTTAAGGTGTTAAAGTGATTTGGGCTTCGGGGACACCTATTTCAGAGCTGCATCAGCAGAGGGAGAAAAGGATTCCTAATACAATGAAACATAACTTGAGACATCTCGGAGGCCCCATGCTGCGTGGTGCTGAGCACCTTTCAGGCCCAGCAGCATGCACTGATGCCGATGGTGCTCTGCGCCAGGCAGAAGCCAGGACTCCTGTGCACTAACCATGGACACTTGGTAATAACTATAGCCAGGCCTGAATCGATCAATCACTAAAAATCAGGAGCAATTCCACTCGGATGAGCGGAGCCACATCAGCACAAGAGATGAATCAGGCCCAAAGCAGCATTTTGAACCATTGCTGTAGAATACGCTAGCACCGTTGTTTTATTGTTATTATTATTTTTTCCCCTTAAAGAGCCAGAAGGGTCAGATGGACCTTACTTGCCCGCTCTGCGATGGGATGCCCTCCTCGTACCCTCGCTCCGCAGCCGCGGTACAGGGCTGGCCAGCCCCAAATTCAGCCAAAGCGTACGGGTTCGACAGGTTGCTAAACCGCATCTTTCACCGGAGATGCTTTACTGGCCGGGGGCCTCCGAGGAGGTTGGCAGGCCTCTCCTCTGGCCCAGTGGGGCACCTCGTCCAGGGATTATCCCCAACATGGGAAAACACAAGGAAACCTGGAGCAGCATAGGGAAAGCAAATGGGATCCACCTGGAAGTACAGCTCCCAGCTATCCCTGATAGCGCTGGGGCTCGAGGAGGAGCAGGGACAACCCCGAGGTCTCTGTGTCCCGGCTGAGCCCTCCCAAAAACCTCAGCAGAAGGCAAATTATAGGCCAAGGCTGGGCGGGCTAAGCCGAGACAGAGCCTGGCATCAGCCATGCCGTCGCTCCGGAGCAACCCTGAACCTCGCTCGCTGGTCCAGAGCCGCTTTCCCACGCTGCGAGCAGCCCCCGGGCTGCGGGATGGGGTCTGCGGCAGAGCAAGGTAACCGGGGGGACCAACCCCACGACTACGCAGACCCTCTCCCGTGACACCGGTCAGGCTCACTCAGTGTTTTCCAGCCCAAAAGGCCCCACGACCCCGCGGTGCTGGAGCTCACCGCAGCAAATCGCCCCATGCCGAGCCCACGGCCCTGAACTGGGGATGCTCCCAAAGCGCTGGCATCTGCTGAAATTCGGCCTATAGTCGCTCTCTAAATATCTACATACACACACACGCGCCGTAACCGTACGGGAAAACAGCTGAAGACTGCTGACCAAACAAGCCAGGGGCACCTCTCCCCGCCGTCCCACCTGGCCTCCGCAGCCTCCCTGCTCAGCGGTAATTTCTGCTCCTGACACCCAGATTAACGACTAATTATCGCCCCATGATGAGCGCAGGTGGTTCACTTTCAGCTCACCTTCCTTCGGCTCGCGTGGGTCGGCGCTCGGGTCCGAACGCTCGGCCGCGCAGGCTTTGCCTTGCTATCTAGCAAACCGCAGTCAGCCCGTGCCTTCCCCCAGCCGGGTTTAGAGATTTTTGACTCCCGTGAATCTCCGTCAAGCCGCTGGAGAATCTATAAACACTATAAACATGAATACTGTATAGTCTACTAAGAAAATATATATTTGTGTGTGTATTAAATATTCAGATTCATGCAACGAATACCCATGCAGCTGTACTGTATTACTGGTTAGATTTCACTGCAGTATAAATATATTATAGGCCACAGCATAGTTGCTCCAGTTTTATATAGAGATATAAAAAAAGATGCTTTTTTTTTTTCCCAACTCATTTTCAATGTGTCAGTGGAGGTGTCTTTGGTGATCCTGGAAACAGTGGTGATGGAAGTGTCAGCTAAATAAATAAAGAAAACCCAAGCTCTTGATTTATTTACTTGGCCCTCCCGATGGCTAGCATCGAAAATTTAAGACTTAATAAATAATGTTCTGTCATGCTAATTATCCCCCCCCGGGGCCTCACGCTGGCATACTGCAGTGGAGGAAACTATTGCAGCATGCAGCAGTCGCCGTTATGAAACACGAGCCCGGGCGACGGGGTCCCACCTGAGGCACAAAGCCGAGCCTGCAAGTCATTCGGCCGCACGTTCCCTTCGCTAAGCCCTGCCTGACCTTTCCCTAAGCGCTCCCAAAGCTGGGAAGCTGCCTGCCATCCCCTCGGGAGGCGGCTCGGCACGCGGGAGGTGCAGGGAGACATTGGGGGATGCTCGGCGCTGCCGGGTGCGGGAGCTCCCCCCCGCCGGCTCCCCCGCGGGTGCAACGGCACGATTGGCACCCCAAAACGCCTCGAACGCCCCGTGTCTTTGGAAACCCCCGGGCCCGTGATGGGAGCAGAGAAACAAAACGGTTGGTGCATGACAGCTTATTCAGCGTGGAAATCAAAGGTTAAAAGTCACTTACACGGCTATTGCTTCCCATGCAGAACCAAAATACACCGTAGAAAATACTGTATTGACTACAATGCAGAGCAGCACTCGATATCTGCAACTGTTCCACTTCAGCTTTAAATGCCGGACTAGGTTTTAGCGACTAGACATCGGTTAGCATTTTGGTGATATTAACATAGTTTGTGTTAGCTAGGGTGCAATTGGCTGTCTTCAGGTTCTCCTCCCTAAAATCCTCATTGCTATTGTTTACACCTTCCTGAATCTCCATATAATCCGACTTACTAATGGTAGAGGCACTTCTGCTTTTCTTTAGGTCAGGGGAAGAAGGGATCTTTGGGCAGCTGGTTACTTGCAAATATTGAGCCTGCTCCTCCCCCTCCGTCTCCCGGTGGTAGAAGTAATTGAAGTTGGACACTATGACGGGCACTGGTAAGGCAATCGTTAACACGCCAGCGATGGCACACAAGGATCCCACTATTTTCCCACCGATGGTCGTGGGGACCATGTCTCCGTAGCCAACGGTCGTCATGGAAACCACGGCCCACCAGAAGGCGTCGGGGATGCTGGGGAACTGGGACTCGCTCTCGTCTGCCTCTGCAAAGTAGACGGCGCTGGAGAAGAGGATGACGCCGATGAAGAGGAAAAATATCAAGAGGCCCAGCTCCCGCATGCTGGCCTTGAGGGTCTGCCCCAGGATCTGCAGCCCCTTGGAGTGCCGCGAGAGCTTGAAGATCCTGAAGACCCTGACCAGGCGGATGACTCGGAGGATGGCCAGGGACATGGCTTGCTGGCCTTGCTGACCATCCTCCGGCTTCTCAGCCAGCTCTGTCCCTAAGGTGATGAAGTAGGGGATGATGGCTACAATGTCGATAATGTTCATGATGTTGGTAAAAAACCCAGCTTTGCTGGGGCAGGCGAAAAACCTCACCAAGAACTCAAAGGAGAACCAAATGATGCAAAGTGTCTCTACGATGAAGAAGGGGTCTGTGAAAGAGGTGGACTGCTGGTACCCCATGCTGCTGTTGGAGTAGGGCGGATGGCTCAGCCCGCTGCCGTGCATGTCTTCGTTCTCATCCCGAAAAATGGGCAACGTTTCCAGGCAGAAGCTCACGATGGAGATTAAAATCACCATGACGGAGACAATAGCTATAATCCTGGCAGGGCCTGAGCTTTCGGGATACTCGAAGAGCAACCACACTTGTCTCTGAAACTCGTTCTCAGGCAACGGTCTTTCCTCTTCTTTGATGTAGCCTTCATCCTCCCGGAACATCTCCATCGCTTCTTCCCCCAGCTCGTAAAACCGGATCTCTTCCGAGAAGATGTCCAAGGGCACGTTAACAGGCCTCCTCAACCTCCCGCCAGACTGGTAGTAGTACAAAATAGCATCGAAGCTGGGTCTGTTCCGGTCAAAGAAATACTCGTTCCGGAGCGGGTCAAAATATCTCATTCTCTTTTTAGGATCCCCTAGCAAGGTCTCTGGAAACTGGGCTAGCGTCTTGAGCTGCGTCTCAAAGCGCAGACCCGAAATGTTAATGACCACCCTCTCGCAGCATTCATGGTCGGTCTCGGGATTATACGTGTCCTGCGGGTGACCGGGAAGAGCTGCAGCTTCATCTGCAGGATCTCCGGTAGCAACTGTCATATTTAGGTTTAAAAGAAATCCTTAGGCTAAACTCTTCCGAGTGCCCGGCGGTGGGATYGGACTCAGGGCAAGGCTACTATCCTGCGGAAGGACAGGTACGTAGGTGTGGAAGTGTCTCATGAAAAGGCGAAGGGAAGATAAAACAGAGAAAATAAAAAAGGAAAGAAAATTGCCCCTGCTGAGAGAGAGAGAGAGATGAAGTAAAGTTGGGGGGGAGGAGAGCAGCTCCCTTCGCTAGCTCGTCTATCACCCTCCTCGGGGGATTTTATTCGCCTTCCTTGGGACAGACTTCAAAGACTCCCATCTAAACCCCCTGGGTAGAAGAGAAGACACCTGAGGAAGCCTTCATCTATTCCAAGCCAATGCTGAAAAACTGGCATTGGCAAAACAACTTTCGTTGGATAAAAAAATTAAAAAAAATAGAAGGGGGAAGGGAAGAGGAAGGAAGGAAAAAACCATCCAGCCCTAAACGGGTGCAGGGACCACGCTGGGTGCCCGGGAGAGGCGGCTACGGTCTCAGCTCGATGCCAGGCATGCAGCTAAGGGTTAACGCTGAACCGTGCAATATCAGGCAACCCGGCGCCAGCCTCCGGGAAAGCRCTAAGGGCTCCGGCACGTTCCCGCTCCTCCTGCCCCGGCCAGCAAGCCGCAAGGCAACATGCTGCCCTCCCTGCGCGGAGCCGACCTGGGGGTCTGCAGCCGCCCGGCTCGGGGGCCGCCGGCTCCTAGGCGCCCCGCGGACCGCTGCGGGCGTCCGGCTCGGCCGCCGGCRTCCCGGCTCCTGTCATTCTCGGCAAACCACCATGGCACAGAGAAAACAAATCACATTACCTGCAGCAGGCAAATCTTAGTGGCTCTTAGTAACACCGCTTATCTGACCCTGGGGAAAATCCTAGAGAGAAACACAGGCTTCCAAGATCCCCATAATTTCCTCTCTCTTCAAAGTTAAAAATAATGGTGAGTCATCGCAGAAAAGGAGAAGGGACAGGAGAAAAGGGGGCAGCTTCCCGGATGGTGCAAGTCGGGTCTCGTAATGCTTTGGACTGGAGAAGGAGAGAGAGGGAGAGGGAGAAGGACAGACGGAGCGAGCGCGTCTTCTCGGGAGCTGTTGCAGATCCGCACTTCAGGGCAGACGAGCGTCTGTCTGCTGCCTTCGGCACGGCGGCGGAAAGATGCTAAGCTCAGCAAAACCCGATGTCCCCAGTGTCCTCGGGAGGTGTGGCATCGCCTGGAAAAAACAGCGAGAAGGTAGGAAGCTGGCAGCAGCATCCGCAAAGCCCCCAGGTCCTCCGGGCAGCCCCTTTTCTTCCTCCCCTCCTCCCGCGAGCTGTTTTCCTGATGCCCGGCTAAGCCTGCACTGCAACACGGGAAGAGGGGGAGAGCGCGCTAGCGGCAGGAAAGAAAAAAAAAAGAGGAGGAAAAAAAMCCCTGAGCCCCGTCTTGCTGCYGCCGCGGCTGCCCAGGGGAGCYGGTGCCAGGGAGGAGGGAGGCAGCGCAGGGGGGGCACCGCAGCCCCCGCCGGCCGAGGATGCTCGGCAAAGCCGCCAGCGGCCGGGTACCCGGAGCAAGGATGCTGCGGCCGACACAAGACCAAGGCCGGCTGCTCCCGAATGGCTCRGGAGCATCACGGCCGCGGTACCTACACAACCTCCCCCCTGAATAAGCCACCCCCCCGGGGGCATTCGAGTGCGGTGGGCAAATTTTCCCAGGYGGACGGGGACGCTCAGGTCCCCAGCCTTGCCGCTCCGACCAGGCGCTCGGGGAGCCCAGCCCGGCCGCCCGCTCGCGGCACAGGGATGCTCGACGCTGAGACGTCCAACCAACCTTTTCCCTTCGCCCCCCCCCC